>OZ010795.1:255993845-256235563 GCA_963932465.1 Maratus speciosus | reverse complement strand
GGGATGAAAATGGGATAACCCTGAACACTTGGAGATAGATATCCAAAACCTGCATTACATCTGTTATAATCACTTCTATGATTAAAATTATCAGAATTCTGTTTTCTAGTAAAATTAGGTTTCTTCGAATTCACTTTACCATTAAAATAACAATTCTGTAAATCGTGCTTACTAGTTTTGCAGATCGCGCAATAATTTTCCTGAACTCTTTCATCTTTATTTTCGCTACTTTTCTTTACCTTTAATGCATTCAATTGTTCTGACAATTGTGCGATGTATTTTAATTGATCTTTATTTTGCTCCAATAAATTCTCATAAATTTTCTCTTTACGCTCTACATTTTCCGTCACATTATTAACCTGTTCATTATTGAAGAATTTGAAAACATTTTCAAAGTGTAATGCTTTTTTCGCATAATTTAGAGAATTCTTTTATGTCTAATTTCCTTAGTTCCAAAGAAATATTCGGAGCAATTCCGTCTAGAAATTTATTTATTTTGATTAATTCAAAAAATTCCTTCGCGCCTTTATTGGTATCATACCCTGTCGTATGTAAATATTTATAGGCCAAAATGTTAAAATCTTCTATAAAATCTTTTACCGATTGATTAGGCTTTTGTTTACTTGGTTAAATTTTGTCTGATGTTCCGAAAAAGGCTCTCTTTTTGAGAAAACATCCAAAATTTTCTGCTTAAATTTAGACTAATCCTGCTCAGAATTTAAATCGTCAGTTTGCACCAATTTTTCATGTGCAACTCCTACAAATTTTGATTTTAGAATCTGTAGCCTAAAATCCTCTTTTATATTTGTCCTATCCAGGAACTGATCAAATTCTTTTAAATAGAATTTTACATTCGGATTTATCTTTATATCAAAAGGGTTGATTAAACTCAACACCTGAGATAATAAATTTTCCTCTTTTTCGTGAGACATATTTGATTCTAATTGTTTAGCTGCCTCTCTTAATTGTTTACGCGTAGTAACTCCTGAATTAGAATTATCTTTACTTTTGCGATAATTTCTATTGTCATAGAGTAAATTTTCTAAAATCCTATACACATAAATGCACAATAATACACAATAATTTTCGTGATTTTCCCCCCAAAATGCACAAATAATACACAATAACACATAAATCAATAAATTCTTTCTACTAAAAATCAAGTAAATTTTTCTCAGTACCATAAATACACTCCAATAATTTTTCAAAATAAATTCTCAGTACTTCTTACTGATTTTAAATACAACCATGAATTATTTTTCAATAATGTATGATTTTTCTTTATCATACTTTAATAATTACAATTTATTTATGAAAAAGATTTTTCTCTTTTCATTTCATTAATTGTTTCAATATTTTCAAAATTCTCACAAAGTAATTGCAAATTTTTACTGAATAAATGCAACTTTTTCTAGTAATAATCATAACCTAAAATTCCCTATACACACAGTATAAGCTACACTTCAATTATAAAATATTGTTTCATGTCAATACTTTTTCTTTTTCAAAATATAAATTCGTTGAGCCATACACTTTTTGGGAAAAACAAGTCAGAAATAATTCATACAATTCATTGGTACCAAGACTAATTTTAGAATTTATTTTAAAGTTAGCAAACATGAGTAACGCGTTTTTATATATTTTTGACTAAAAATACCACTATAATAAAATAATATTAACTCCATATAACGGGTAATATTAACAATAACCACAGGCGCTCCGCGAAGGAACGGCACCACGCTAGTTAACAAAATGGTATGTTGGGGAGATCCAGGTCCATTTACCGGAATCAACTTAACTACCCAAACATACCTTGAAAGTGGGGGAAAATAATAATTGGGTAATGGGGGTAATTACCCAAAAGAGTAAGAGAGGTTAACTACTCCTCAATTACTGAACCTGAAACACCTGAATTATTATAGTGGGTATTTAAACATTACAATTTATAGACAAACATTTGTGATCGTAATTATATAATACTGGTCCTGGCTATTCCTGATAATTAAACTAACCTTAATTATCTTAAATTGAGGCGGGAGGAAACACATCTCCAAAACGCCCCAAGCTGCGTTGTGTAATTTTAGTGAAGAAATAGCGTATAGACCGCGCAGTTGTATCTAAATAAAACCTATCTAAACTACGCATAAATAACATCATAAAGCGGACTGTCATCTGAAATAAAACTTACATTAAAGTAAAACAATGGACTCATGTTGTATTAAAACATAGCCAAAAGTTAACAATAAACAAAAGGTTTATTTACAGTTAATGTACATATTTACAAAATAATAAAATAAACAAAATAGAATTGTGTCATAAGACACCAGCGTTCCAAAGGACGAAATTGAATTAGTAATTACATTAAATTTACCTTTTAAAATAACATTACAATTAATACTTAATTGCTTGAGTACCATAAATTGTACCTCCCTAATACAACATAAATTATTAAAACAATGGGAATACAAAAGAATTAGAGAGAACATACCTTCTGTAGAGAGGGATCACTTGTGATTAAGGTCACACTAGAATCCTTGGCACATTGGGTGATCTTTGTTTTACACTCTCGGTATCGTTCACTAATTTAAAACACTTAGTGATGAAGTAAAGTTCGAGGACAGTTTATCATAGGGCCATCCCTTAACGGGAAAACACGACCCGCATAAGTCGTCATCGACGTAGAATTTCTTTTACACCACTTAGGACAATGAAGCTGAACTCAATCATTTAAAAACCATCCCGGGTGAGAGAACTGGAACGCGTCTCTGGAAAACATCATAGTCTGGTAGCTCACCTTCATCTCTGTTCAGACATCCTAGTTCAGGAACTCGCATCACTCTCTTTATTTCTAAGACTTCATATTTTAAGAACTCGAATCGGAATCTTTATTTTAAGTCATCATGTTCCTGGAACTCGAACTGAACTCATTGCTTTTAGGACTTCATAGCTTAGGAGTTTGGATCGCTCTCTTAAGTCGTCCTGGTTTAAGGACTTGAACCGATATCTGTATTTTATGTCTTCATGGTATAGGAACTTGAATCGATAAATTTAAGACTTCATGGTTTAGGAGCTTGCATCCATATATTATTTTAAGTCTTCATGGTATAGGAACTTGAATCGATCTCTTTATTTTAAGTCATCATGGTTCTGGAACTCGAATCGATATGTTTGTAACTTCTTCCTTCAGTTACGACATCACCTCGTGATGACAATGTGGAGGAGGGTCCTCCGCTGCCTTCGTCGAATGATCGGTCAGCCTTGCTGACCCCCATTTCTTCCTTCGACCTGCAAACCTCTGATTCGGTATTGCACTTTTTTCGGGGTATACCATACTCCGCCCCTTGAGCTTCAGCGATCTTGGTTTCTGGACTCCGGATCTCGCCTGTGTGGCCTGTTTTATTAGGTATCATAATTAAAGTAGTATCCCGTCATAAATACGACTTGGCATTTTATGTCAAGCTATTGTCAGGCTTGCAGACTCCGTGACTCGCTGAAAAGATCCCCTCTACAGATAGGACTCACTGTGTGGTCCTTTTCTTAATAAGACCTTATAGCATAAATACATATGAGTATATTTATATTAAATAATAATAATAATAATCAAAATACCTATATGTAAGACACACTCTAAATATATATATGCATTATATAACATAATAATAATAATCAAAATATATATATAATAGTATTTTTTTTATGACAATAAAATAAAATAATAACCTGCTGAAGTGGTATCCAGGGTATTTATGTAAGTTGCATGATACATTTTCAGCACAAAGTCTCATTATTCTTTTAGCAACGATTTTTTTAATAATACAGTTAATAATTCATATATTTATTGTACGGAACCCTCTGAGCGTGTGTAATACTCGTACTTGAATATTTATTTAGAGGCTGCAATGCCTGAACCGGGTTAGCGGACGTAACTCGAAAGGCGCTGAGCACTCCAGTATATCTATATAAATCTTGACCTGACACTAGCAGCCAAAATACTAACCGAATTCGAACCTCTTTGCGACAGTGTATTGATAATATTAGTATATTTTTATACTTATATATTTGTACCTATAAGTGTGAAAATCGTGCGTTGTTGTATTTTCCTCCAAATTAAATATCTCTATTATAACGAACACATAATTTGTTAATTTTTTTTTATCATAGCGCCAGTGCTTATCTTTGAAAATTTTTATCTTATTATTGAAATATTACTAAATATATAATATTTTACATACGATGTTTTAAAATTACAGCCAAAGCGCAACAACATTTATTTGCATAAAATTTTAATTAAAAATTTTGCATCAAAGATTTCCGCAGTTAGAGATAAGAAAGTGAACTGTGTGTATTGTTATTTTTGGAAATGATGTTTGTTCGAAACTAATCTTCCTCTTGATTTACCACGCTCGAGAAGGTTAATTTGCATTCTCTAATTACAGTTATTTAATCCAATGAAGATTAGCTAGAGTCAATACGAAATCTCAGATGTAAACAACAGTTGCTTTTTATACAAATAAAATTGTAAATTTGTTTTTTAAATATATTCTCATACAATTAAGGACATAAGCACTTTAAAAATTGAAAATAATTAATTACAATGTATTTGTTAATATATATATATAATTTGACTAAAAAAATCGAATATGCCTTAAAAGAACTTTTTTAAGTGCATCTTACTTATCTATTTTCAACAACAGAGAAATAATTACATGTAACGAAATCTTAAACGTCAAAATAATGCCTTAAATATATGTATATATGTAAAAAGAATGCAACAAAACATTTCAGTTCAGTTGAACTAAAATCCGAATTTTCTTTGGCACCACCAGTGACCGAGACGTTCTGTCCTCGAATCTGGTAGGCGGAAGGTGCTGGGTTCGAACTCAATCGCGCCTGTCGGCCTAATCGTTCGGAGTTTACCATGGTTTTCTTCGAACCTTGGATTCCCATGCGTTAATACGGGTAAGGTTTCCTAAGAAAGACCTCCACGGAGGGCATTTCCCCCCTTTGCGCCTATATATTGATAATTCACCTTCATAAACCCAACCAACCGAATTTAATTTGCCCAACAAAAAAGCATGAAATTAAAAGCATTTAAATCCGTAAAAAAATCCCTGTTTTACCTATGCATTAAAAATAAAGCACGGCTAAATAATAATAATAATAATTCCTCATTCTCTCTTCCTCATCTGGTAATATTTCAGATGTAAACACGTTCTCTCTGAAGTAGCTACGGAATAGTGTTGATGTTTGCTGTACGTATTGCATCACCAACAAGAACGAGAGCATATTCTGTACGTGGCATTGGGCAAGCACGGCGAAAACGGTGTTGAAAACGTGAAAATTTCATAAAATGCGTCCCGGTCAAACGGCCATCTTAGTGTGGAACACCCTTGGTTTAGTTCCTCAAACTGGCTTTGTACTCATTTTATCGGCGCAAAAGCAATGAAAGATGAATTAACTCCAACTAAGCCAGCATCAGACCACATTTTCAAAAAACTGCTTCAAAAATACAATATTTCTACGTGCTTTGGTTTCCTAAGATTCTGTAGTTAACAATAGAATATTGATTAGTCTCGATAAAATAATGGGGAGGTGATAAACATGTCATGGAGTCATCTTCGTAAAACACTACTCTCTTGTAGTGCTACAGATGTCTCACCGCATCAAAAAAGCCAACATAGAAATCGCCTTGGTAGAAAGTATTCTGATGGCATCTTTAATCTAGAGGCAACCTAGTTTGGAGTCCTCATGGTTTAGTCCCTCAAGCATGTTTTGTAGTCATTTTATAGGTGCAAAAATAATGAAAGATGAGCTAACCTCAATTGAACAACGTTAGACTACATTTTCATAAGTCATACATTATTTCGCTATTCTTTCTTTTCCAAAGTTTCAGTGGTCAACAACGGAAGAAATGTGGTTGGTTGGTTGGTTGTGTTTATGACGGCCAATTATCAACACGTGGGATATGGGCCCTAAGGGGGGGGTGTACCCTCCATGGGGGTCTTTCTGAGGGAACCGAACCCGTATTTACGCTTGGAAAACCACGGATCGAAAAAAACCACGAAAACTCCGAACGATTAGGCCGACGGGCGCGACTGGGATCGAGCCCAGCACCTCCCGTCTACCAGCTTCGAGAGCAGAACCTCTCAGCCACTGGTGGGGCCCCGGGAAGAAATGGGGGTGTCAAGAAAATAAAGGGTAGATGATAAACATGTCAAGGAGTTTCCTTCGTGAAATGTTCCACCTTTCCAGTGCTACAGATGACTCACCACATTTAAAAAGCCAAAAAAGAACCGCTGTAGAAAAAAGTAGTCTGATCGCATCTTTAATCTGGAGGCAAATATCGGACCTGCAGTGTAGCAGGGATAAATATTCAGCTACCTACTCAGGGGGTTCACTTGGACGATAAGAGAGGCGAGACTATTTCCCTCTGAAGGACTTTTATAGTTCAGAATGTATCAATCATTATATACGCAGAAAAATAAAAAAATCAGAAATTGTACAAAAGCTAAAATAATTTTTCTAAAATAGATTATGATTATTATCATTAAGGGCTCTTCTCAAATCAAAGGGAGCTAAATAATTATTAAGATGCTACCTGGCGCAGAATAATATAAATTTAAAAAGCAACGTTAAAACGTCAGAATAAGCAAACATTCAGCAGACTTAGTGCACTGAGGCCAGTACGCCAAACGCTACAGAAACTAGTCTGCTCAATATTTGCTTATTCTTCCGTTTTTAACGTTGCTTTTTAAATTTATATCAAAAGGGGCTTCTTTCTGACACATTTTTCTCATTCATTTTTGTTCGGAAACGCGTGAAATCGGCAGATGTTATTCAGAAACTGTGTAATCGAGGATTTCCATTTCTTGATAAACGCAAAAGGTCATTCAGAAAGCACAGTCAAAGTCGGTGTTTGAACCGAATATCCGATACTACACCGTGTAAAATCAGGAAAATCGGTCGTCACGTGACCACAATTGCTTATATCTCTACAAGTAATTTATATATCGAAAATTGCAAAACACATTTCGATTACAAATCGCTTAAATATTCAGACCTGCAATTTTACACCTTTACAATAAAAATGTGTCAGAATTGTTTTGTAAAGTTTCGCGTTGTTGAAAAGACTATTCCTGAAATGCTTTCCCTTATAATCTACGCTTATAATCATTTTAAGTACATAACTTAATAAATAATTAAAACAAAATGCCAAAACCTTGATACTGCGACATTCTGAAATAATACTGAAATATATTTTGAGTAGATTGGCTAATTTTACAAATATTTGTAGCTCTGAAAATGCATCAATAGCTTATCAGATGTGCCAAAAAGGTGAAAAGAAATTTTTACAGGCCTCAAAAAAATCCACTATGGAAGAAAAATCTGTAATGGCGCCCTTATACCAATCCTTTCATTAATACATCGTTTGCTATTTGTTTTTGCTGTTCGATAGAAATTTTATTTATCTGTATTAAATTTCTTTTAAAAAAAATGCTAGTAAATATTACGTTGAGTAAATAGTTTTTCGCCCATTTTTTTTTTTTTTTTTATTGTAAAATGATAAATACATACGAAATCATCAAAGCTAATGAGGATAGTAATCTCCGTTCAAATCTACAATCATCTGCCAACGTTTTGGCAACTTTTTTATCCCTTCTGTTAAAAATTGTTGTGTGAGCGAGTCCAGAAAGAGATCAACCTCATTTATGACCTCCTCATTTGAATTGAAGATTGCGCCATCAAGATGCAGCTTCAGCTGTGAAAAGAGATAGAAATCGGAAGGGGCCATGTCGTGGCTGTATGGCGGATGTTGCATCAAATCCCACTTCAGCTTGTGGAGCGTCTAGCCGTCATCATACTAACATGGGGCCGGGGCGTTATCTTGACGAAAGAGATCCACATTCATTCTGAACTCGTTTATTCATTTTTCGCGAATGGCATCGCGAACTTTGATTAAAATGTTGCTGTATATTGCACTGTTGATAGTCTTTCCGCTTTTCACGTACTCTTTGTACAGAATTCGTCGACAATACCACCAAATACAGAGAAGCACCATCTTGTTAGTTACGGAACGTCTTGCAACCGAGCCTGTTGATTCCCCAACTTCTGACCACACTCCTTTACGGCTCGTATTGTTGTAGTACACCCATTTTTCATCACAGGTCACAATTTTCTCCAGAATGTTCTCTTTTCTTTGATCTTTGTGCAGAGCCAAACAACAGTTTTTCTCTTGCGCTTGTCTTCAGCAGTCAATTCGTGAGGAACCCAGCGGTTTGACTTAAACGTTAGATTTACGCGTTTCAGAGCGTTAACGATTGTTTTTTAGCAAACGTTAAACTCTAACGCAATAGTTAGTGTTGAAACATTTCTGTTTTGATGAGTGATTTGCTGTAACTGCTCACAATCAACTTTAATAAGGCGGCCAGAACGTCGTTCATGTTTAATGTCGTAATTTCCAGCTTAAAACATCCAAAACTAAACTTTGACTGTATCATAAGAAACAGTATTGATGACTAAACTTTAACACATATTTCTGTGGCATTCAGTTGCACTGAGTTTGTTACGGAGCTCATAGTACATAATCGTGATGATCTTCTGACGTGATAGCTCCATTTTAAACACTTTTTTGAAGCACAAGATAATAAATTTTTGACAAACAAATTACACAGTCATGCAGTTCATATGCTCTGTTTTCGAATGCAAAAATTTGTTGGTGAAAAAGCTAAAAACCACACAAGTGAAAGCTGCTTGCGCGAAGGTTGATTTTGACGGCCGATTATCTACACTAGGGATATAGGCCCGAGGGGGTGGTGCCTTCGTGGGGGTCTTTCTAAGGGAACCTAACCCGTGTTTACGCATGGAAATCCATGGCTCGAAGAAAACCACGAAAACTCCCAACGATTAGGCCGACGGGCGAGATTGGGATCGAACCCAGCACTTCCCGTTTACCAGCTGCGAGAGCAGAACCTCTCAGCCACTGGTGGGGCCGTGCCGCTCTTTGGCGGAAAACTTTTTACTCAACGTAATATAACTCTGGACTCATTATGAGATGGCTCAAATATGAAGAACATATTGATATTTATTAAAGAACACATCACATTGCGAACACCACTTACACATAAACGTTCACATTCTAAACTGTATTCTGTTTGCATAGGTAAATGATTTTTATAAATTCGGGGGAATATTGTGTACTGCTGCCATCTACACATTTTATATGAAAACACAAACATAACAATTTGTATTATATAATTTTTTTAATTAAGTTTCATACGGTGTTGGCGTTTTTTTTATGATGGCCAATTATCTGCACTTGGGATATGGGACCGAAAGCAGGGCTTAATTTGCGTCGGAGCCAACCGGAGCCCAGCTCCGGTACTTGTCTATTTTTACTAAATATTTAAATATTGGTCGGAATTCACCGGAGCTCAAAAATATAGGGCTCCGGAGCCCAGTGCAATAGCGCTTCCGAAAAGCCGAAGCTTAAGTTACTCTTTCCTTTCCTTCACATCTCCAAGATTTTGCGTTATTTTTTATCAAAACACTTATATATGACGTAATGTGTCACATACGTAGGAGCTGGAGATAAAACGGATTTTTATATTAGTTTTTGGGCTTGGACTGACTCGAGCACAATCTGTCTTATATTAATTTTTTTATTTTACAAACTAATCAAATTAATTAAATTAAAATTTTACATTTTTTGATAAAAATGCATAGTTGCGAACTATCCCTTTTCTTATTAACTCTATTTCCGAATCATAATCCTTTCCATATTTAATCGCAGAATTCTGCAATCAATTAATAACACTAAAATTTAGAAAAGATTACTATTCGGAAGGAGTGATAACTAAAAAGTGGAATGAGTGATAACTAAAAGGTGGAATGATTGACAGTTAGGTTGGTTGTGTTTATGACAGCCAATTATCAACACGAGGGATATAGGCCCTAAGGGGGGAGTGCACTTCGTGGGGGTCTTTCTAAGGGAACCTAACCCGTATTAACGCTTGGAAATCCAAGGCTCGAAGAAAACCACGAAAACTCCGAACGATTAGGCCGACGGGCGCGATTGAGATTGAACCCAGCACCTCCCGTCTACCTGCTTCGAGAGCAGAACCTCTCGGCCACTGGTGGGGCGATTAACAGTTAGGTACATGCTGATTAAGAACGCAATAGAGATATAAAGGTATATTTAAAATTATATATATTTAAGATTTTCATTTTGCTAAAGAAGAAAACGCTTTAAATTTTATAAATAATGTTCTAAATATAAATATGCAGATTGGAGTGACAGGAGGGGGGTAGGGGTAAACGATACAGTTCTTAATACCGGTACCACAGAATATTAGGGCTACGGTACTTTTTTTTTTTTTGTTAGAAATTAAGCATTGACCGAAAGTATTTTATTAAGTCCTCAAACTTTGAGTCTGAAGTTGTTATTATGTGACTTAAATGCATTCCATTGCTTTGATTAGTTTCGATGTATCGTCATTATTATTATTATTATTATTTTTTTTTTTTTTTTTTTTTTTTTTTTTTTATAAGAAGGAATGTGGAATTTCTAAACAGGATTATGTTGAAATTTTATTACGGCGCTTCTCAAATTTTTACTTGACAAAAACGAAACATTTTGACACATTTTCTGGCTCATTTTTAAAAGCAAAAGCATAAAATTGGCAGGCCTGGCTATTAAAGCGATTTGCAGTCGAATGGCTCTTTCCATTTCTTAACAAATAAATTATTACCGAGAAATAAGCATTTTTTGTGACGTGACAAAAGGTTTCCAACTTTTTTTTTTTTTTTTGAGATGTCTTTCCGGAAATTCTCTTCAAAATGCCAACGTTGACAGTATTTACTGAAAGATCTTTCGCCTTTACTGAAAAATGTAAACCGCCATTTGATTATATAGTGTCTCAATATCACCTCTCAATGTTATGCGTTTCCGAAGGAAAATGAATTCAGAAACGTGTCAGAAAGTAGCTCAATTGGGATTTGAGAATAAAAAGCCTTGATAATCGAATCGCTAAACTTTCTATTCAATCTCTATTCGTTGCACATTAATCCTTTTCCTATTGACGGTACTTATAAGTACCATTAAAATAACTTCTTATAAAATTCATTTAATACATCAACTAGTAGTAATACAGTTTAGAATGAGTTATAGATGGATTACTTTATCTTGTTCCAAAAGCATTTTTGGTTGTACAACACAAAAATATTTTTAAAAAGATGATTTCTTTTCCCTTTGCATACTTTTAGCTTTCTTTTCGTTGCGGGGCGGGGGATTTTTGAATTCGGAAATATTTCTATTGTAAGGACATAATATTTATACATTTCCTTATTCTACAAAGTACTAAGAAAAATATTTAAAGTAAAAGATATGAGTGGGGTTATAAATATTGTACAAAATTCCTATAAATTCAAATTTAATCAATCCTTTTAAAATCCTTCTAAAGTTTTTTAAATGATTATGTAAATATTCTAATGTAGTTTCAAAAATTCACGAAAAATGCTTTAGAAGGTAAAATTTTCCTGAATTTATAATTCAGTACATAAAGGGTTAATTGAAATCGTCCTGCTTATAGAGTTGTTAGAACAGTGTTGCGATCTGATTAAATAAGAAAAGGTCTAAAAATGTCAAAAAATGGGTAAAAAATTGCTAATTTAATATTTTTTTTGCCCTTCCAAGACATTTTTAGCCTTCCTTTATTCCTGTTTAGGCAGTTTTTATCTTTATCTTGAAAATTTGCAAAACACACAAAGTTGAAGTGGTTAGATTTTAGACTAGAAACGGCAAAAACCTTTTTCGATCTAGTCGAGGTGGCCGAGAGGTTCTGCTCTCGAAGCTGGTAGACGGGAGATGCTGAGCTTGATCCCAATCGCGCCCGTCGGGTTATCGTTTTGTGGTTTTCTTCGAAACCTTGTATTTCCAAGCATAAATACGGGTTAGGTTTCCTTAGAAAGACCCCCCACGAAGGGCACTCACGCCCCCCCCCCCCCTTCGGGCCTATATCCCTCGTGTTGATAATTGGCCGCCATAACCACATCCGATCTGGACGAGACAAAAATGGTCTAGATTTAGTCCAGAAGCGGCAAATTTGGCAACTATAGTCTAAAACGTTGGTTACTAGACAAGAGGTGTGTTCGAGTCCTATCATGGTTCATGCTAGGTAGTTTACAGGTTCCACTTTAAAGATATATCCTGCTCTGCTTATATATTACGTACAAAATATGTTCTTAATGTACCAAATCAACAATCTTTTTTTGAGATTAAAACACCGGCTAATTTTAATGTTTGCAAAAAAAAAAAAACAAAAAAAAAAAAAAAAAAAAAAAGAATTTAATTTTTGCGCCCTTTAAAAAAATTGTTTATTCAGAATCTCTCTAAAGCTATTCTCTAAAATACAGCAATAAATAGTATTCTATAAAATACGATTTAAAACAAGTGGATAAGTGTGATCACAGATCGCACAGAGGGTTTCGTTTAATATTCCTTTCAAAATACTTTATCCTTCTGCGAAATCTGTTAGTTCCACATTTCGCTACCGGAAGGGGGGTGGGGGGCGCACTCTATTCTATACAAATCTCTATCCGAACGAAACTCCGTTTTACAACCTATCCGTAGGTATATTATTATGTGAGGTGTTCAGCTATAAGTATGCAAAATTTTAAGTCTTAAACTTAATTAGGGGCTCAGTTAGAACAAAAAGATTAAAATAAACAAGTTAGAGACCCGAGGGTTAAATATGAGACTTTATCAAAATTTTATAATTTGTCGTTTGATGTGAGGTGCTCAGCTATAAATAAGCAAAATTTTAAACCTTCAACTTAATTACGGACTCAGTTAGAGCAAAAAGATTAAAATACACAAGTTGGAGCCCAGCGGGTTAAATATAAGACTTTTTCATAATTTTAGGATCTGTCGTTTGATGTGAGGTGTTCAGCTTTAAGTATGCAAAATTTTAAGTCTCCAGCATATATAGTTTCTGAGAACGGGCCCTGTGACGGACAGACAGACAGAGGAGCGAGACGAATAGGGTTTCGTCAGATGAACGAAACTCTAAACAAGTGGGTAAGTGTGATCATACATCGCACAAAGGGTTTCGTTTAATATTCCTTTCAAAACACTTTCTTTCGAAACGTCCAGTACATTTATCGCCATGGAATACCTTCTAAATTTTGGCAAACACATCCTAAACTATGTTAAAGTTTCAAACATATTCGCCTTGTTATATTTCCTAATTTTGTTCGCCCCCCCCCCCCCAAAAAAATGCTACGATATATCAAATGACGGGTATCTGCCAAATTTAGAAAAGTGGCCCCCTTGGGGGGGGGGGAGTGGGCAGATGGTCACCATGATTTTTAACGCGGCCTGATTTTAAAAATTTATGTTATGTTTTATAAGCCATATTAAAGTTTCAAACAGATCGTCCAGTTATATTTCCTAATTTTGTTCGCGCACCTCCATCAACCCCCCCCCCCTCCTCGAAATGCGACGCGCCCTTCTTCTTTATAATTTATTATCGTGTGTTATAAAGTATCTTAAAGTTTAAAACAGATTGAATTGTTAGATTTCCTACTTTAAATGAAATCGCGGTCTATTAATTCCACATTCCACCACCAGGGAGCGCACTGTATTCTCAACAAAAGCGTATCTGAACGAAACTCCTTTACACAACCCATTAGTAGATATGTTACTCGAGGGGATGGCGGTCTTCAGCAAGAATTTAAGATAATTGTTGAAATTACTATTCGGAAATAGTGGTAATTTAACTTTTGACATATTTATATTTAATAAGTATAAGTAGCATGTATCGGAGGACTCCATCAAAAAACGCACCTGAAACGGTATGAAACAAAAAAGAAATATTTTGCCCCTCCCCCTCTCCCCACCTTCCCGAAATTTCACGCGCCATTTTTTATAAACTTTTTCTAATGTGTTATAAACTATCGTAAAATTTCAAACAGATCGCCTTGTTATATTTCCTAATTTTAACAAAAATGTTAGTTCCACATTCCACCACCAGGGAGCGCACTCTATTCTTAACAAAACTGTATCGGAAGGAAACTCCGTTAAACAACCTATAAGTAGATATGTTACTCGGGGTGGTGGCGGTCTTAATAAGAAATTAAGATATTTGCTGAAATTACTATTAGGAAATAGTGGCAACTAAACTTTAGACAATTTTATATTAAATAAGTAGCATATATCTCAGGACTCCCTCAAAAAGTCACCTAAAGCGGTCAGAAACGCTAATTTTTTAAATAGAAATCTAGCGCCCCCCCCCCCCCTCCCCGGAATTTCGCGTGTCATTTTTTCTTACACTTTATCTTATGTGTTATAAAATATCTTAAAGTTTCAAACAGATCGACTTGTTAGACTTCCTAATTTTAACAAAATCGCGTTATGTTAGTTCCACATTCCACCACCAGGGAATGCACTCTATTCTTAACAAAAGCATATCTGAACGAAACTCCTTTACGCAATCTTTCCGTAGATAGATGGGTCGGGATGGTGGCGGTCTTAAACAAGAATTTAAAATATTTGCTGCGGTAACAAACGCTAAGATTTTAAAAATAATTCTAGTTTAACAAAAATGTTAGTTCCACATTCTACCAGCAGGGAGCTCACTCTATTCTTAACAAAACTGTATCGGAAGGAAACTCCGTTAAACAACCTATAAGTAGATATGTTACTCGAGGTGGTGGCGGTCTTAATAAGAAATTAAGGTATTTGCTGAAATTGCTATTAGGAAATAGTGGTAACTAAATTTTAGACAATTTTATATTAAATAAGTAGCATATATCTAAGGACTCCTTCAAAAAGTCACCTAAAGCGGTCAGAAACGCTAATTTTTTAAATAGAAATCTAGCGCGCCCCCCCCCCCCCTCCCCGGAATTTCGCGTGTCATTCTTTCTTACACTTTATCTTATGTGTTATAAAATATCTTAAAGTTTCAAACAGATCGACTTGTTAGACTTCCTAATTTTAACAAAATCGCGTTATGTTAGTTCCACATTCCACCACCAGGGAATGCACTCTATTCTTAACAAAAGCATATCTGAACGAAACTCCTTTACGCAATCTTTCCGTAGATAGATGGGTCGGGATGGTGGCGGTCTTAAACAAGAATTTAAAATATTTGCTGCGGTAACAAACGCTAAGATTTAAAAAATAATTCTAGCCTCCCCCCCCCCCCCCCCACCCTCCTCGAAATATCACACTCCATTCTTTTTTACACGTTTTTCTATGTGTTATAAACTATCTTAAAGTTTCAAACAGACTGAGTGGCGGTCTTAACCAATAATTCAAAATACTTCCTGAAATTACTATTAGAAAATAGTAGTATGAAGTAAACTTTCTGATGATGAATGAGTTATACTTATCTCATATCGCTGTTCAAAAAGCCCAGGCAAATTATTAGATTTCCTAATTTAAGTTAATTCGTGGTTAAATAAGCGTCTCTTCATTTTAATCGATGCATTTGATAGGAATAAACCGATTAATTAAATAATAATTAATATTTCAGCTTGTAATTAAGATAGGACTTAGATATGGGTATCAATGAAATCAGCGAGAAATTTGACATCGGGATGCCAAAAAATTTAATCAAAAAATTTAATATTTAAAAAGTTAAAATTTCGTATTAAAATATGCTATTATGGAAAACCGCAGCGTCGTCATGTCTACCTGCTTTCCCGCCGAATTGAAATCTTTTTATTTCCTTGTCTTTCCAATTAAAGAAATTAAATTTTTATCGATCGATTTTTAGTGGATATTTTAACTTATACAGATCGCAGAAATGTGAACTTTATACCAAATGAAAGTAGATTTTTTTCTGCGTCTGTCTATTCCATTTACAAATTTCTCGCACCAATATTTTCTGATATACGATTTCGCTTTAAAATCTCCACTTCATTTTTCGGCTTAATTTCCTCCGTGGTAACCGTGCATTCGGCTGATTTTACTGGCAACCCTTAGGAGAAACACGGATGATTTCCAGAAAGTCCGTTTGAATTTGCGTTAAAAAGGTGGATTGGTTAATTTTAGAAGTTAATTAGCCCGTAATTCGGTTAATTACCAACTTTTTCAAAATTTTATGATTTGTTGTTTGATGTGAGGTGTTCAGCTATAAGTACCCAAAATTTCAAGTCTCTAACATGTATAGTTTCTGAGAACGGGCTCTGTGACGGACAGACAGACAGACAGACAGACAGAGGAGCGAGACGAATAGGGTTTCGTGAGATGAACGAAACCCTAAAAAGAGTGAGGCCCAACCAGTGGCCGAGAGGTTCTGCTCTCGAAGCTGGTAGACGGGAAGTGCTGGGTTCGAAACCAATCGCGCCCGTCGGCCCAACCGTTCGGAGCTTTCGTGGTTTTCTTCGAACCTTGGATTTCCAAGTGTTAATACGGGTTAGGTTCCCTTAGAAAGACCCCCACGAAGGGCACTCCTCTCCTTTAGGGCCTATATCCCTCGTGATGATAATTGGCCGTCATAAACACAACCAACCTAAAAAAGAGTGAATGATTAAAGCGATATTGTTCTTACAGTTGTAAAGTCTGGTAGACTATTTTAAATGCAATGCAGTTATATTCCGTTATCTAAAAACGTGATTTACTGCTCTGAAATTTTATCAGTGTGATATTGAATCAAGTTTTATTAGTGTAGTATTGTAGAATTATCAGTTTAGTATTGAATCAAGTAAGATAACGAACGTATCAGAGAAACTGTTTAAGGGGACAAGGGACCTTAAAATCCTTAATTTTTTTTTTTTTTTTTTTTTTTTTTTGTAAATTTCACTTAAATATTATTCAAGGGATTATTCATTATATGCATTATGCCAAGCATTTACCACAAAAAAAAAATTTTTAATTTATTTTTGAGAAAAAAGGGAATTTTACGCGTTGTGTTAGAAATCTTCGAAATGCCCCCTGCGTCTTCCATATAAATGAAAATCCCCAAAATTTTTTATAAAAGTTTGTTATATATATATATATATATATATATATATATATATATATATAAAACAGAGCATCGAATTTTATATATTTAAATTTAAAGGTAAAAAAAAAAATTAAATTTTTGAAATTTTTTCGAAAAAATTCCAACTTTTAAATTCAAATATATAACATTTGATGCTCTATTTTACTTATAGCCCCACCAGTGGCTGAGAGGTTCTGCTCTCGAAGCTGGTGGACGGGAGTTGCTAGGTTCGAACCCAATCGCGCCCATCGGCCTAATCGTTCGGAGTTTTCGTGGTTTTCTTCGAACCTTGGATTTCCAAGCGTTAATACGGGTTCGGTTCCCTTAGAGAGACCCCCACGAAGAGCACTCCCCCCCCGTGGGTCTATATCACTCGTGCAGATAATTGGCCGTCATAAATACAACAACAACAACTATTTTATTTATATATAGAAAACAAATTTTAAAAATATATATTGGGGTTGGTTGTATTTATGACGGCCAATTATCTGCACGAGGGATATAGGCCCAGGGGGAGTGCCCTGCGTGGGGGTCTTTCTAAGGGAACCTAACCCGTATTAACGCTTGGAAATCCAAGGTTCGAAGAAAACCATGAAAACTCCGAACGATTAGGCCGACGGGCGCGATTGGGATCGAACCCAGCACCTCCCGTCTACCAGCTCCGAGAGCAGAACCTCTCAGCCACTGGTGGGGCGTATATATATTGGGGATTTTCATTGATATGGGATGCGCAGGGGGCATTTCGAAGACTTTTAAGACGACACGTAAAATTCCATTTTTTTCTCAAAAATAAATTTATTTTTTATACTTTTTGTGCTAAGTGCATGCCATAATGTTTATAATGTAACCCTGATTAATATTTAAGATGAAATTTACAAAAAATAAAAAAAAAATTGAAATTTTTTGAAATTTTTTCGAAAAAATTTCAAAATTTTAATTTTAATTTTTTTTTTATCTTTAAATTCAAATATATAAAATTCGATGCTCTATTTTGTTTATATATATAAACCAAACTTTATAAAAAATATTGGGGATTTTCATTGATATGGAAGACGCAGGGGGCATTTCGAAGACTTCTAAGACGACGTGTAAAATTCCATTTTTTTCTCAAAAATAATTTTTTTTATATATTTTTTGTGATAAATGCACGCCATAATGCATATAATGTACCCTTGAATAATATTTAAGGTGAAATTTACAAAAAAAAAAAAAAAAAAAAAAAAAAAAAAAATTAAGGTCCCTTGTCTCCTTAATAATAGTTATATCGAAAGTGTACTAATACGTTTAAGATTATTTAATTAGTTAATGATAATAACATTTGAATTTCCGAAAAGTAATTTAAGGACATTTAATATTATAATAATTTTAATAAAACTGACTATTTTCAGTATTATTTCGGTAGATGATGAAGTAAAATATTTAAAAAGTAGTTTCGAAAACATTATAATCTATGGCTTTTCAATCAAATAAAATATAATAAATATAATTAGTTTTGCAATTAATTTTCAGCTGAGAAATTACACCCGAAATTATCTACCCTATTAAAATCAGTGCACGTATCTATGTAACCACAAAAAACTCGGAAAACACAAGGCACAGGTCTACAAAATTTGGCACACGGGTTGCTGGCAGGGGGTCCTTGAACGAATGCGACAAAAAATTCGAAAATTGTAAATACATTTTTTTTTATTTTATGTTTTTGACGAATTTTTGCCTTTTTTATGTTCAACCCGCAATCACGCTAGTTTTAACCAGTTCTAAATTTTTACTACAATGTGAGATATACATATTATGTACGCAACACTGCAGTACTAAGAAGCTGTAGCGGGTATTACGATAATTCTTTTACCTTACATGCAAATAATTAGAGATTATTTAATTGCGTTTAATTTTTATCTTTTTCTAAAAAATAAAGAAAAACATTTTATCACAAACATCAACAAAACTTTTTATTCTATTTATTCCCTTATTTCAAATATATCGTTTTATCGTCTGCTGCCATAGCAGCATGATAAATTAAATTTCATTTTAAAAAAATGCACAGTAGCCGACAAATAATTTTCGAAATCGAAAAGTTATTTTTAACTTCGGTTTTAATATTAAATTCATGAACTTTCGTGAGTAGAACGGTTGTTGCAACAGCTAGTTGAATATAAAATACGTGCAATTTTTTACATTGGTAATTAAGCGTAAACGAACAGTGTGAAAACGTCCATGCATGGATTCAAAACCAGATCCTTGGAATAACGCTCCACTGCTCTACCAGGCTGGGTATCGTCCTTGTGGCTTCGTGGTAGAGCATTAGATCTTTATTCCAAGGATCCGGATTCGATTACTGGCTTGGACATTTTTTCACTATGTCGGTTTACGCTTATGTTAGATGATGGCAACTTTAAAATGTCTCACTCATTTAATTAATTAATATTAATTATTCAACATTTAGCCCCACCAGTGGCCGAGAGGTTCTGCTCTCGAACCTGGTAGACGGGAGGTGCTGGGTTCGATCCCAATCGCGCCCGTCGGCCTAATCGTTCGGAGTTTCCGTGGTTTTCTTCGAACCTTGAATTTCCAAGCGTTAAAGGGATTAGGTTCCCTTAGAAATACCCCCACGAAGGGCACTCCCCCCTGGGCCTATATCCCTCGCGCAGATAATTGGCCGTCAAAAAATCAACCAACCAACCAACTATTCAAATTTTAATACTTAACTTCAACCTAATTATTATTATCAACCATAAAAATGATAGTCTGCTAAATTATATACTCCCCACAAAATAACAAAGATTTAATATTTTAACTTATCGAATAAAAAATATATAATTCTTTAATTATCTTCCTTCTAACAAATTTAATAAAATTCTCTTATTTCTATAAAAAAAAATTTGATAATTTTCGTGCAAAAGTAAAGTATTTAAAGTAAAAATGTAATTTTCCCTCCATTTTATTCAATTTACAAAACGCGCTATTTTCTCCTACGCCATCTTTCCATTCCTCCAGAATAAAACAAATTCGATGTACTTCAGACGCCATCTTGTATGTTTTCGTCAAAAGAATTTACCACCCACGCTGTTTCACCCATAAAACTTCCTTTGCACCCCCAACTTTGCGATTCACCGGCCAGATATCGTTCGCGATGTGCATTCAGTTAATTTCTTTACGGCTTGCCAAGAAAGATTGTGCGGTTGTTTAACGCAAATCGAATCCCTTCTGAACTTCATCCTGTGGCACCGTTTGCTACAGCCAATGGGATCGTATCCCTCCCGTTTTTGAAGCTCTAAGTTAGGGATAGGAGTTCTAGGGTCACACTATGTCTCATGACTTGCGTGGTTGTAATTTTTTTTCTTCTGTCCCTTGGGATAATGCTTCTACGGCGGGCCGGCCGTTGAAATAAAATTTGTTTCTATTCTGCCGTTGGCCCTGCCCCACCTTAATATTAAAAAATATTAAAATTAATTAATATTAAAATTAATTTAAAAAGTAATCTGCTTTATCAGAGAACCAAATCAAAAGGATTATTCTGCTGTACCAACAAAACCTGCAACTATGTGTTGGAGAATTCCCTCTATACCGCCGAATTTTCACCTAAGTAGTCTACGTTGGATAAATGTTTATGAGATGAAAAGCATTCATCTATCTGTGGAATGGGACACAATCTGGTTGTAGATTGTCCCGATGTCACTTTACTAATCACATATTTTAAAGATCTACATTTTATATATTACTTATTTTTAGCAGTGTCAGTAGGAACGTATAACGGATATATACTATCCTTGTGAATGTGGATTTTATAATTTGGATAATCAAAAGTTGTTCTCATTTGTGATCAATGCTTAAAATCTGCCTATTGTGAGTTGTTAAAATTTACATCATTTTATAATAAACGCTAACCGGAATTACTCCTGGGATTCGTAGATCTTATATTCAACAAAATACGTTGATTTCAGAAAATGGACTCTCCAAGGCATGTTAATTTTCGTATTGAAATCAGATGCTCTCCTCAGATGAGTAATAAACAGTTACGATTTTAAATAGAAAAACTTTTTAGAACTACTGAGAGTATGTGGGATTTCTTCAATCATTATTTTATTAAAATAAATTGAGGTAGTGAAAGAGTATCTTCTGTAAAATGTTAATGCTTAAATATGAAAATTACATAACATGTTCTTATATAGATCATAGTCATCCTTTTTATGTTTGTATTTGTGGGGGTGTTTGCAGAACACTTTCACTAAAAATAGCATATTCAATGTCAATAAAAACAATTGAAATGTTACATATGTATCCCTTTGTTTATTGTAATTTACATGGAATATTGTATAACAAATATTTAGATATTTGTGTCCATTGATTTTTATGATAATCCATTTAAATATCTCAAAATAAATGCGAATCTGCTTGAGTATAAAAAAAATGATAAAAATTATTTTGGCACTTCATCATTTATAGATTATTATATAGGTTTTCAGATGCGTGAACAAACTGTATTGGTCAGGTGAGTACTGTTTAATTATTATTATCCATCATGGTAGAATCTTTTAAAATAATTTTAACTATATTCACTATGCATTGTACGTATATTTTTTACCACTTAATCACGAGCCTTTAAAATTCAATTTATCTTAAATTTCACTCTTTTTAAAACTATTAAATATTAATATTATTTTTTTTCACATATAACAGCTTAGTTAGCAATGTGAAAAATTTAATAATCCTTAAAATTTAATAATTTAAACATAAGGATATTCGTGTAATTTGCATATATGTCATGAATCATCCAAAAATTTGAAATGCATGCTAACTAGTCTTAAGTTTTAAAGGAAAATTAAACAAATATTGTTTTTACAAAAACAAGAGAATCCAATCCGAGCTTCCCGGATACTGAACATAAATTAAATTTCTTACGGTTAAGGTGACCATTATTTGTTAAACATTATAATAGTGTTTAACATTTTATTTATTTTTTAGATTATCCACCAACAACATTAAAAAGCAATAAAATATCAATAGTGTATTAAAATAAAGATTTGAAAATTTCTAAAAAAGATTATATCCGTATTCTATTAAATCCGATTTTTTTTTTCCTTACCAGTGGCTGAGAGGTTCTGCTCTCGAAGCTGGTAGACGGGAGGTGCTGGGTTCGAACCCAATCGCGCCCGTCGGCCTAACCGTTTCGGAGTTTTCGTGGTTTTCTTCAAAACGTTGGATTTCCATGCATAAATACGGGTTAGGTGCCCTTCGAAAGACCACCAAGGAGGGCACCTCCCCTCGGGCCTATATCCCTCGAGTTGATAATTGGACGTCAAAAATCAACCCAACCCAACTCGAAAATTTTTTCTATTTACATTGTGGCCATTTTGATTCTGATAATTTCAGGGTTTCATCAAGTAGCTCGATAACATGTCTGTTAAATTTGTGTTTTATTTAAAATATTTTATTAACCCATTAAAGAATAACGTTGCATTATAGTAGCATTATGTTTGTGTTATTTTATTTTATTTTACTGAGAATATTTTGTTCAACAAATTTGCTATTCCGTATTGTATATATAATTTTTATTTTTTTTTTTTTAAAAGAAAAATTGTTAATTGATTCGAGTTGTAAAAAATTAGAAATATGAATGAAATTGTACGGAACGTTTCGAAAACTTTTATTGGTAAATCTCAGTTTATGTTCATAGATGCATTAGAAAGAATGAAATAAAATCGAGCAATTCAAGATATGGATATTGTAGCAGTCAAAACTATAACTATGTGTACTAAATGTAATGTACCGCTACATTGTAAATGCTTCAAAAATTTTCATATGGCAAAAATGTTCATTTGTACTGACGTTGCCTTTTGGCAACATATCATATCTCACATAAAAATAAAAATAGATTTGTAACATAGATTTTTTTCTTAATGTGTCATTACTATCTATAAAATAAAATTTTAATTTATCTGTGTTAAATATAAGAAAGTGCGATTCTTAATGGGCTGATTAATTTATTTATTGGTGAATATTTACCTTTGTTATGGAACATTAGCAAAGTTGTTATAAAAAAAAAAACTTGTTTTATGTGCAAAAGTATGAATCATTTATAATAGATACGCAAAAGATATATATATATGATATGTTTTCACTAGTATCATATAAACATGTCGATCTTAAGCAACATCGGTCCCACTAGTGGCCGAGAGGTTCTGCTCTCGAAGCTGGTAGACAGGAGGTGCTGGGTTCGATCCCAATCGCGGCCGTCGGCATAATCGTTCGGAGAGTTCGTGGTTTTCTTCGAACCTTGGATTTCCAAGCGTTAATGCGGGTTAGGCCCCCATAGAAAGACACCCTTGAAGGGCAATCTTCCCCCTGGGCCCATTCCCTCGAGCAGATAATTGGCCGTCAAAAATCAACCAGGCCCCACCAGTGGCTGAGAGGTTCTGCTCTCGAAGCTGGTAGACGGGAGGTGCTGGGTTCGAACCCAATCGCGCCCGTCGGCCTAACCGTTTCGGAGTTTTCGTGGTTTTCTTCGAAGCCTTGGATTTTCCATGCGTAAACACGGGTTAGGTTCCCTTAGAAAGACCCCCACGAAGGGCACTCCCCCTAGGGCCTATATCCCTCGTGCAGATAATTGGCCGTCATAAATACAATCAATCAATCAATCAAAAATCAACCAACCTTAAGCAACATCATACCCTCGTTATGTAACTCAATGAAGAAATCATAGTTTTTGCAGTCGTAAAATCGTGATGGAAGAATGGAAGATCAGGTTGTCGTTCATTGGAAAGTTTTCCGAAGAAAAATAATCGAAGCCTTTAGATGCATCAAAACATTTATTATTCGACCAAATAATGCACCAAATTCCACTAGTTATATGTGATCCGTGTGCGGGCAGTTGCTACTTCGTAAAATGTACCACTAGATGTTACATATTAGAACAACATGACGAAGATTCAGGAAAAAAGCTCTCCAGGTGGCGTAGTTTAATTTAGCAACTCAATAATCGTAAATTTATCTCTCTCCTAGCCCATGCAATCGGTTAAATATTTTCAAAAACTGCATGCGTATGAATACAATACATGGTAAATGACAAATAGCGTAAAACTAGCCGGAAGGACGCGATAAGAGCAGAATACGATAGGACTAGCTCCAGGGGGAAGGGGGAAAGGTACGCGTGACGACGATGCGAACTATTTAGCCTCGGCGTCAGTATTAAAATGCAACCAATTGCTGGCGCGAAGCTTGCAAAGAATTGTGGGAAAAAGAACATCATCGAACAATTCTATTAAAAACATTCGAAAGAAAAATAATTTAGTTTTAGAATAAAATGAAAAAAGTAATTTAATGGGTTTTATAAGATGAGGCGAATGGATTAAGGTTTTTAGACTAATAAAAGAATACGCAGGTTTAAATGCATGAAATAAAAGACATTGAGATATTATTAAAGATAGGTAAAAAAGGAAAAATGTTAAGAATTTGGAATAGTTTTACTAAGATAAAAGGGCGAAATTTTTTATTATTACACATATATATAGATTTTAGAAAAATCATGCGTTTTAAAGGTCATAAAAAATTGGAGAATTGAGATGCAGTTTTCAAACAAGTTGCATCTAAAAGACATTTGTTTTTCTATTCGACCGTGTAGAAATTGAAATTCTGCGATGTTTAGAAGTTACAAAAATTTCCGTAAAAGCATTATTCATAGGTCAGATGTTGCCACCGTCAATATGACGTTAGCGTTACTGACAGACATGATTTTGCAATATAATACAGATTTATTTTATTTTCAAACTGTGAAGCCCATTTTAAGGTCATATTGTAATCCAGGTCTCGGCAAATGATTTAAATTTATATACATGTACATCGTTTTGTGCAAAAATAATTTCTTCAATGGAACGTTAAGGATTTTATAGAGATTAAGTCACTCTAGAACTTCGCCACATTGATCTCAACTTTTACCCTGTAAAATATAGTTTTATTTTCATGAATTTACAGTATTAATTTATTTTGAGGAAAGTTTAATATATTCTTAATTTCATTCAAATAAAAAGTATTTAAGTCAAATCTTCACAATGCAGAAACTCTACTTAAAAACTCCTTGGACTAAGCTAAGCTCAAAATCGCTGCCAGAAAATAGCATAAATATAAAAGTTCGGTAAGTACATCTTGAAAACCAAACGGATATTTGAAACACACAAACCATAGGGAATAATTCACATAATCTACCCTCAACCAACATTAATTTTGCATAATTCAATATACAAAACTTTCACTTTATCAGATCGTTCGATGCTGGAAAATTAGAGAAAGGTACACAAGTAGCCATTCAAACTACTTATGGTTAGTTTTAGAAGAACTTTTCCCATACAAATGCTAAAAAATTACTTGAAAATTCAGGATTTTTGAAGCAAGTAAAATTTAAACAAAATGGTATCAAGATCCAATATATTGTTTTTAAATTAAATTTATTGAATAGAATGAAATGATTTAACTATGAGTAATTTATATATCTATGTGAAATGATGTAAGAAAATTAATTCTATGTATGAAAATATGGAGATGGTACTATGTGTATTTTTATGCATAGTACAAATAACTGTCACATATATGATCTGACACAAAATCCTTGCTTGAAATGAAAACCAATAGAAAACTTCGTAAAATTATAATATTTTTCAGAAATAACTTTTAATCTGTAGCGCACATTACAAAAATGATCTATTCATTATCTTTCTAAAGAAAGTATGTTATAATTATAAGTTACAATCGCTGTTTGGAACGACTAAAGCAAAATTACTCTCCAAGTAAAAAAGTCTTGTAAAATATACCAAAGGCTATGCAGTTATATTAAGGCTTTTATCTAAAGTCTCGATTTCCTGCCCTGAAGTTTTATCTTGTATGACAACATATAAGATAATGAATTAATTCTGTAAATTGTTTAATGATAGTTGTTTTTAAAGTTTGCTGATTGATTGAAGATTATTTTATTAGGGAAGGATTGAAACTTTTCATTTTTTTTTTTTTTTTAATTTACTGAAGGATATTTAATGTCAGCACATTTTTAATAAAATGGCTTTTGTCAACACAATTTTCGAAAGAAGTTGAAATTTCTCACAAATGAAATATGGACAAAGCAGTATCGAATTCAAATATATCTGCACGTATATCGTTTTGGGCCAAAAATAACTTCTTCAGTAGATAACAAGAACGTTACGAGATTTTATACAGATTAAGTCTCTGTAGAACTTAAATCAAATTGATCTCAACTTTTACCTGTAAAATATAGTTTTATTTTCATTAATTTACAGTATTACTTTATTTTGAGCAAAGTTAAGTAAATGCCAAGTTTCATTCAAGTAAAAAGTATTTAAGTCAAATCTTCACAGTGCAGAAGCTTCCTTTGACAACTACCTGGACTAACCTAAGCTTTAAATCGCTGTCGAAAATAGGAAAGTTAGAAAAGGTTTAGTTTGGGTTGATTTTTGACGGCCGATTATCTACTGAAAGGGTTGGGTTGGGTTGATTGTTGACGGTCAATTATCTACACGACGGATATGGGCCCTGGGGGGAGTGCCTTCCGTGGAGGTCTTTCTAAGGGAACCTAATCCGTATTAACGCATGGAAATCCACGGTTCGAAGAAAACCACGAAAACTCCGAAAGATTAGGCCGACGGGCGCGATTGGGTTCGAACCCAGCACCTCCCGTCTACCAGCTTCGAGAGCAGAACCTCTCAGCCACTGGTGGGGCTTATCTACTGAAAGGATATAGGCCCTAGGGCGAGTGCCCTACGTGGGTGTCTTTCAGAGGGAACCTAACCCGTACTCACGCATGGTTTCCCAAGGTTAGAAGAAAACCACGAAAACTCCGAGCAGTTAGGCTGACGGGCGCAATTGGGTTCGAACCCAGCACCTTTCGTCTACGAGTTTAGAGAGCAGAACCTCTCAGCCACTGCTGGGGAAAGAGTTAGAAAAGCTCGATAAGTGCTTCTTAAAATTCAACCAAATATTCAAGGCATCAAAACCACATCGAAGATTTCACATAATTGACCCTCAAGTAATATTGATTTTGCATAAATCAACATAGAAAACTACCACTCTACGATGTCATTCGATGATGGAAAATAAGCAGCTACACAAGCAGCCATTCGGTTCAAACTATTTAGGTTAGCTTTATAACAAACTTTCCCCATACAGATACTAAAATATTATTTAAAAATCGAGGATTTTTGTAGCAAGTAAAATTTGAACAAAACAGTTTCAAGATCCAATTTATTGCTTCTCAATTAAATTTATCAAGTAGAATACAATGATTTAAGTATGAGTAATTTATACATCTGTGTGAAACGATGTAAGAAATTTAATTCCCTGTATGAATTTATGGAGATGGTACTATGTATATTTTTATGCAAGTGCAAATAATTGCCACATATAAGTTCTGAAACAAAATTCTTGCTCGGAATGAAAATCAATAGAAAACTTCGTAAAATTATAATATTTTTCAGAAATAACATTTAATCTGTAGCACAGATTACAAAAATGATCTATTCATTACCTTTCTAAAACAAAGTATGTTGTAATGAAATTTCATCTGTAAAGTAAACAACGTTTCATCTGTAGCACAAATTACATAAATGATATATTCATTATTTTTCTGAAACAAAGTATGATATACTTATAAGTTATAATTAGTATTTTAAACGACTAAAGCGAAAGTTACTCTCCAAGTTGAAAAGTATCCTAAAATATACCAAAGGCTATGCAATTATATTAAGTCTTTTATCTAAAGTCTCGATTTCCTGCCCTGAAATTTTATATTGAGAACAGATGTCATAAATCCCGGGGCCACCATCTTGGAATTTTTCTTGGCGTGAAAACCCCTTTTCCGACAAGTAGTAAATGTCGCCAAACACTGGTTTATACGCATATTAGGCTTAACGAAAATAAAACGTAAATAATAAAAAAAAAAATTCGCTAAAGTGGCAATCAGTAATCGTTGTATGAGCGCTACGCGTTCATTAACCGAAAAAAAACATCACTAGATTCAGCAGTTCTCGCTGTGTAGCATTCTCAAAATTCAGCAGTTCTCGCTGTGTAGCGATCTCAAAATGTAAAAAACTCGAAAGGCAAACAAATATACATAAAATTATCAACATACCTTAACAGACATCTGCTTTCTTCAAAGCTCAAGCACGAAATACTGTCATAGCATCACCGTCATTTTCAAAAATAGGCTTATGAATACGCATTGACACACTGTAAATAAACCTCCTTTTTTCGTCAAAATTTCCTGAAATTTCTTCATTACTTCAGCAAGAGCGTTTAAACGGACTACAGAAACCATAGTCAATCTAATAAATCCAATAAATTTAACATAAAAACAAAAAGACAGAACAATACAACACTAAATCAAACCACATCCACATTTTTTTCAGATTTATTTTCTTATTTTCCTTAATTTTTTATTTCCTATTTTTAGTGTACCTCAAAAATATATCCAAGTTGTTTTAAAGTTTTATTTTAATCTGTTTTGTTGTAGCATATTTATAACAAATCCATTTAGGTTGGCCATTTGTGCGCATCATGAGAATATCAGTACTGCATCAATATTTTGAAGACAGTTGTTACTTAGGATATTTATTTGATTTCCTAATTGAAATATACATCACGCTTCCTGGCTTACAGATTTCACATATTGCCTGAAATCTAAATCTAATGAAGATAATGGTATGTCTCATACAATACATTCCCATATTCCCATTTGCATAATTTCAGATAACGAGTATCATGCTTTATATACTTATTTTCACCTATAAATGCCGGATATCGCAGATTAGGGGCTTATATATTCTTCTCTCTGTAAAATCTTTTATATGCAAATTTAAACATATATAAAGAGAATAGTTAATGCTTACGCTTGATCCGAAATTTTTATAGTGGGTAAACTTAGAAGTTCATGAGAATTTGTTGTTTTAAAAATCCCTATTTATGCACAAAATATACAACAATATGCATAACGTCATATAAACAAAACTCAGGTACATCATGTAAACAGATCTTAGGTACATCTTATTTACATTGTATTACACTTAACTTTATTTTAATGTGCTGTTTTGGTGCATTCTTATTTCTCTATTAATCATTGTCAATTTTTAATCATTACCTTACTTATTTATTAGTTATTTCTTTAAGATTAAGATAAAAATTCCATTCATAAATGGCGACGACTTGATATTTAAAGAGTCGAAATTTTTATTTTTATATAGAATTGACAAAGTGTTGAGATGATGAATTACGTAGAAATGTTCAGTTTCAACTCAAACCACAATCATTCACCTGAGGGGTAATTAAGAAAAAAGAATACCCACGATTATTTTTTTTCTCTTTTCATTAATATAACATTTATTGCTTAAAGTTATTGATAGTTGACATTTTAGTGAGTGAAACTTTTACGATTTTTTTGTTTTTTTTCTTTAAGATTTTAATAGTTCTTTCCATTTTTCCCCGTTTGTTTAGAGAATGTTAGAATCTGGCAAATAGTTTGCCGTGACGTTTATGCAAAGGGCTCAACGGGATAATGGAGAAGTACCAAATATTTTTATATAATGTCATAGATGCATAACGTATGATTTTTTAATCTGTAAGAATATAAAAAGTCATGAGATTACTGGTATTAGTGCAATCCATTGACATTAAAATGCTGTGATATATTTTATTTTTATATAACATAATTCCACGATGCACTTTAAAGTATTAATAATATAAAGACTTAATAATGCGCAAAATGATATACCATTTGACTATGTACAAATTTAATAAGATACGTAATTATGTATAGCAAACTGGTACTTTAATATTAGCTGGACGCATTTGGAAAATAGCCAAATAGTGTTCCCATGGCCATCGTTCGTATTGCATTCATTTCGCTTACAAAAAATGAACCCTTCACTCATTTCCTTCAAGATACGTACTGTCATTTAAAATACATACTTTAAAAATACACGCCTCTCAAACGTTTCATTTAAAATACAAAATAAATAAATAAATAAGAAATAATAACATATACCAAAACGTTTTACTTCATAATCAAAGCATTGTTTTTAATTTACACAGGCCAAACATAAAAGCTGCTATCAGTGAAGGGGAAAAAGCTGTTTGCAAGATTTACACACAGCTATCATAAATATATCCGAAAACTTTTAAATAGAATTTATGTATAGCATGCTTCTTAAGTAACCACGATCTTTACGCTGTTCAGAATTCGTGTAAATAAAAGTATTTCTTCAATTAATGACTGGCTAGGTGCTTTTGAAGTGCTTAAGGTACCAGCCTACGTTCAGAGGACTTTTTCTAAAAAATGTACAATATTGAATAAATACACACATATTTAGTTCAATTCTAATACTTAATGATGAAAAAACATAAAATATAATGTTTTCATAAGATATACAAAAATTCGTGTATTTTGCCCTTTTTTTAGCAAAATTCGATGCTTTGAATTTCTTTTCTACTACATAGTACTATTATACTTATCTGTGTACTGAACTAGAAGTTTTACAATATTTTCAAAATTAACTGGATTATTTCAAAATATGTCAAAAAATACATATTTTTATTAAAAATTATCATTTTTTTTTATATTTGAGTACATATTATATTATATATTATCACTACTATAACTGTCACAACATTATCACATAAAGATTATATTCTAGTTCCAAAAATAGTAAGTAATACGGAAAGCATTCTGAAAACTTTTCACTGAAATATGTTTAAAACATTTTATGTTATGGAATTTTTGCATACATGAAAGTAACGAAAACGACGATTTTCCAGAAACCACATTTAAATGTTTCTTATTTATAAAATTAATTTAAAAGTGTCAAATAAGGTTTATTAGTGTTTTTATGTAAAAAACGTAAGAAAATCAAGCATAGAAACAATGTTTAAATTTTTCTTGGTCATTCTGCCAACTTCCGGTTTTCAATTCAATCATTAATTCCTGTTTATGAAATTTTCCATAACTCCTCTTCCAGTGATCGTAGAAATAAAATTAAAACAGTGTTGGAATAGTAAAAAATAGCTCATTCAAATAAAACAATAAAATAATTTTCGAAAATTTCCCCCAAAACGACTATTTTAATGTAGGTTTAAGAACGAGCGAGTACTTTCTCTTACCAAACAGACCCGTTTGCTTTACAAATATTGTTCGATTAGTTTTTATTTATTTGTTTATTTATTTTTTTTTTACATAATATGTTCTGAAAAAAAAGTAATATGTATAACAAATACAAGCGGAAATAAACAAGTTGCAAAATATTGGTTTTATATATGGTGAAGTGTTAAAATGCTCAGAAATAACACTGAGAGAAAAAGTATACCGCCTTTACCTAGAATGAATAGGTAGTCATTTTCTGTATCCCTAAACTAGAAATATAGATTTCCGAGCTATGCGAATAGGATAAAGAACTAAGTTGAATAGACGAAGTGATCTAGAATTTCTAGTCTCTTGTTTTCTAGGTGACGAAACGATAAGGAATCGTTTCAATAGCGAGAAATTATCGCTTAATTTCTGGAATGGTTTCATAAACAAGAATTATAGTTACTAAAACTAACCTCTTGTGTTCGCATCTATTTGCAGGGATTTTTAAATAAGTTTGACTACGAGAATATAGGAAAACGCTCTTGAATTCTACTAGGAGACTCTAGAAATTTCTATCAAAGAAAACTAGAATTTATAAGGGTGATATGGAACTATTTTTTCTAGAGCCATAATTTAGATTCTAGATCCAGAACTATTTTTTTTTCTCAGTGAAATCATTTTTTTTTTCTTATCGCAGAAATTAGTGTTTGTACTCTTTACTTTACGTTATTCGTGACCGATCTACCAGTATCATGCACGCTCTACCTTCCTAACCCCCACTAAATAGAAGCCCGCATTGGGTCTGGGTAAACATATTTTTCCTAATTCGACGAGACCCACGGTTTTTGTGGGGCCAGATTAACGCTATTTTTTTTTTGTGTTTGGGTTGAGATGACTTTAAAAGTTCTTGCTTCTCTTTTGCGTTTTTACTGTTTCGGGTCACGGACGGTTTAACCCATTTTTTCAAAAGAAAGCGCTGAATATTTTACAAATGAAAATATATATATATATATATCTATATTTGTACATTAATAAAGTGCTAATTTTTATACAAATATGATATTAGAGATCTAATTGTGAAATACTTTTCTACAATTGTATTAAAATATTAATTTTCCTTCAGATTTTTAGACAAAGATTCTACCGCCAATTCACAGACTAGTTTCACATAGAACGAGCACGGATCGCTAGATGAAAATTTACGGCTCGTTTTGTTGGTGCAAGTGATCGAATAACAAAATGTTAGTAATTAGTTCAATTATTCGGATAAGAAATTCAAAATATGTACTTTTAATATGTAGGCCAAATGTACTACTTTTTACGCAGCAAATGTTCTTAAGAAAGAATTTAAACATATTTCTTTAAAAACCCTAATTCAAAAAATGCTATTTTTAAATTGTAGGAAAATATTTTTTATGCAATTATCTAAAGAAAGATGTAGTAATTTTGTTCAAGATAATTTTTAACCATGCTGTTACACTTACCCCAGTAGCCCTTAAATTAGTATTTCTAAGCTTTTTAAAAAGAGGGTAGGGTAGGGTAGATTCGTGACGGCCGATTATCTACACTTGGGATATAGGCCCTAGGGGAGTACCCTCCGTGGGGGTCTTTCTAAGGGAACCTAACCCGTATTTACGCATGGAAATCCAAGGTTTCGAAGAAAACCACGAAAACTCCGAAACGGTTAGGCCGACGGGCGCGATTGGGCTCGAACCCAGCACCTCCCGTCTACCAGCTTCGAGAGCAGAACCTCTCAGCCACTGGTAGGGCGCTTTAAAAAAAAAAAAAAAAAAAAAAAAAAAAAAAAAAAAAAAAAAGAGGATGCCTAGTTTGTAATTTTACTGCTTTATTTGTAAATACTAATAAACCAATATGGATGATGGATTATTGACATATTCTCTGAAACCCAGATAGCAAATTGAAATTAGACCAAAATACTGGCAGAAATACGTTGCAATATTGATATCAATCTTCTTTTTCATTAAAAAAGCATATAATCGCTATTTCTATCCAATATCTAACAAACCTCGGTTGTATCCTTATACCATATAAAATATATTCAGAGAAATTCTAGCTTTGGAATATATTTTTTTAATTTAGAAGTATTTTCATTACAACGAAAAAAATGTGTAAATATCTACTGGCAGCACAATGTAAACTTAACCATGTCATCTTTTTAATACGATTGCATTGCATAAACCTTTCAATAGAAAGCGAGAGCAAAAGACACCAGACACAATCGGGTTTTTATCGGGTTTGAAGAATATCAGGAACTTTAGTATAATGAACATATTTACCATCATATTTTGCAGCAAAGGTTTGAACAAGAAGACAATTTGGGACAAATAGCAAATTGAATTAAAAAAATTTAATATTTGCGATAATTTGTAAAATAAATGCTCAAAATGATTTATAGTTGTAGCATTGCAGGGATTTCAACAAAAATTTGCTCAATATTCAGGAAACTTAATTAAGTAAAGTACAATAGAAACAACACACTATGATACACTGTTAAAAATTTCCGTTCAATCTTGAACCATCATTTGGTTCAATGTCATCAAAAGTACCAAAAGATGGTTCAATCTCTATTTTAAAAATGCTGTGTTTAGTGAATCCTAGAGTATGGTTCATTGTTTTACCATCCTATGGCAAAACATTGCAGCTAATCATAGATCGTCCGCTATTGAATCTGCCGTGTACGTGTAGGATAAAAGCGATCATAAGACATTTTTATTTTGTTTCATTTAAAATTAAAAATATACAAGGATTTATTTATATTTCTTAACTATAATTTGTGAATAAAGTTTACTTCCTTATTTTGCGTAATGTTGATAAAATATAATTTTACAATGTGTCTATTTGTATTAGGCCTAGTTGAGTAATATGTGAATATGTGGTTGGATGTTCATTCCTTATATCTTACGTATCATATATTAATTTTAATATGCATAATATGGATTAGGTAATGACATTGTGCATTAAGCTTTACTAAGTATCTGTGCGTGAAGTTAGTATCAGGTTATGAGTTGGATTCATCAAGAACTTGAATACTGTTTACAATTTAACGTGCATTTGAAACATATTATATTAGCATGTTGCTTGATCAAACGTATGTTAGCTAATTAATATTGAAAAGTAGATAAAAGTGTTATTCACTCATCTCTAGCGTAAACTAAAATTATGCAAACAAAACATACTAATGAAAATGATTTTAAACTTTTATAAAAGTCAATACGATAGTTCTTGACGTCGAAGTATTACGTAAGGATTAAAGGAGGGGTTTCAGATTTTCTTATTTTTACTGAAAATGAGTGTAGGGATCTGAGCAATGCTTACATAAGACCAGAAAGGTCAAAAAATGCATTGTAAAAATTGTGTAGCCTTTGAAAATTGTTAGAGGTAATAAAAAGATATAAGGGTCAGATAAATGCTTACATAATACCTGATTTACTGCATTAGAAATGACATAAAATGATTTCTCTATCCAAGTTTGAGTACTGAATTTCTAGTGCCTTGTTAAATAATAATTTCGGTTTACGAAATAAATTTATTAGTTCAAACACACTGGGTTTTAAATCTTAACAATTAAATATTCATTATTTATAGTCTTGAAAATGTTTCAAGAATTATAGTAATAAATAAAAAAGAAAAGTGCCCAGCTAAAGTAATGGCATTGAGCTCACAGACTATTCACACTAATTGTATATTATACTCTTATTTTAAAGAATAATGCCACTCAAAAAAATAAGTGAAGGGGAATTAGCCCCCGTTTCCCCCTTTATACTTAGCCAGTGAACCTCCGAATCTAATCAAGGAAGCTCCTTATCATAATAAACCGGTATACCAAATTTGGAGCAAATCGAATAATCTTGCAAAAAAAAAAAAAAAAATATCTAAATTAAGGGGGTGGACTAGCCCCCCTTTATCCTTAACCAATGAGTCGCCAAAACGAATCAGGGAAGCTCCTTAACATAATAAACCGGTATACTACTTCGGAGCAAATCGAATCATTCTGCTTGAAAAACCCATTTATCTAAATTAAGAGGTGCGGGCTAACCTCCCTTTTCCCCCTTTACCCTTAACCAATGAACCCCCAAAACTAATCAGGGAAGTTCCTTAACATAATAAACCGGTATACCAAATTCGGAGCAAATCGAATGATTCTGCATGAAAAACACATTTATCTGAATTAAGGGGGGTGTACTAACCCCCCTTTTCCCCCTTTATCCTTAACCAATGAACCCCAAAAACTAATCAGGGATGTTCCTTAACATAATAAACCGGTATACCAAATTCGGAGCAAATTGAATGATTCTGCATGAAAAACCCATTTATCTGAATTAAGGGGGTGGACTAACCTCCCTTTTCCCCCTTTATCCTTAACCAGTGAACTCCCAAAACTAATCAGGGAAGCGCCTTATCACAATGAACCTAGGAAAAAATTTTGAAGCAAATCGGATGTTTCTATCAAGAGTTATCGCGTTACGTACATACATACATACATACGTACGTACGTACATACATACATACAGAACGGGCGGGCACATTAGCTCTCAGGCTTTGATAGCCTGAATAAACCGGTATACCAAATTCGGAGCAAATCGAATCATTCTGCATGAAAAACCCATTTATCTGAATTAAGGGGGTGGGCTAACCCCCCTTTATCCTTAACCAATGAACCCCCAAAACTAATCAGGGATGTTCCTTAACATAATAAACCGGTATACCAAATTCGGAGCAAATCGAATGATTCTGCATGAAAAACACATTTTTCTGAATTAAGGGGGGTGGACTAACCCCGTTTTCCCCCTTTATCCTTAACCAATGAACTCCCAAAACTAATCAGGGAAGCGCCTTATCACAATGAACCTAGGAAAAAAATTTGAAGCAAATCGGATGTTTCTATCAAGAATTATCGCGTTACGTACATACATACATACGTACGTACGTACATACATACATATAGAACGGGCGGGCACATTAGCTCTCAGGCTTTGACAGCCTGAATAAACCGGTATACCAAATTCGGAGCAAATCGAATCATTCTGCATGAGAAATACATTTATCTGAATTAAGGGTGGTGGACTAACCCCGTTTTTCCCCCTTTATCCTTAACCAATGAACCCCAAAACTAATCAGGGAAGTTCCTTAACATAATAAACCGGTATATCAAATTCGGAGCAAATCGAATCATTCTGCATGAAAAACACATTTATCTGAATTAAGGGAAGGAGACTAACCCCGTTTTTCCCCCTTTATCCTTAACCAATGAACTCCCAAAACTAATCAGGGAAGTTCCTTAACATAATAAACCGGTATACGAAATTCGGAGAAAATTGAATGATTCTGCATGAAAAACGCATTTATCTGAATTAAGGGGGTGGACTAAGCCCCCTTTTCCCCCTTTATCCTTAACCAATGAACCCCCAAAACTAATCAGGGATGTTTCTTAACATAGTAAACCGGTATACCAAATTCGGAGCAAATCGAATGATTCTGCATGAAAAACCCATTTTTCTGAATTAAGGGGGGTGGACTAACCCCGTTTTTCCCCCTTTATCCTTAACCAATGAACTCCCAAAACTAATCAGGGAAGCGCCTTATCACAATAAACCTAGGAAAAAATTTTGAAGCAAATCGGATGTTTCTATCAAGAGTTATCGCGTTACGTACATACATACATACGTACGTACGTACATACATACATACATACATACATACATACAGAACGGGCGGGCACATTAGCTCTCAGCAGGGTTGGGGTTTTGGACAGGACATGTGGGTTTTACTGTCCAAAACTGTACTAAAGTGTCTAAAACTGTACTAAAGCGTCCAAAACTGTACTAAAGTGTCCAAAACCTTAAAAAAAGCAACATTCCACATGTAACCACAGCACACTTATTAAACATATGAATAAATATAAATATCTCACAATATATTTTACTAACATTCCATTTAATTCTTTGGTAAATGAAAAAAAGTTCAAAATTTTCTAATATCTGTGTAACATAAAAGGTTATGTTTCTGTTAAGAAATTCTTTATAATACCACACATATAGTATAGGGAGGGGGGATTTTCTTTTGTTTCAATTTTTGTGCAAGAAAATGTTACAAAGAAATTTCTTTTAAATAATGTTTCATTGTAAATTATCTTTTCTAGATTATAGGATAATAAAAGAAAACACAAATATTTAATTTAAAATCTAGAAGTTATTTATTAAAATATGTATTTTTATTATGAATTTAATCTAATTCTAGTGAACATTCTATTTCTTAAGAGTTAAATAGTGTTGTTATAATAATAGTCAATATCTAAATATCTCATAATCAAACAAAATCAATTATTTTTATTTATACTATTTCTTAATATACGCATACACATAGTTGCCAGAAGTAAGCTGGTTTAATCAGTATGCTGAACCTGAACTCCATTTATCAATTATTTCCAGTAACAACTCTTGGGACTTTCAGTAACAGAATCAGAATGTAATTCTTCATAAAAATCGTTAGTACTTCTATTAACTACTATTATTTAAATGAATAACATTAAAATTATGATACATAATTAAATTTAATATCTTTTTAATGTAATTACTTTGTTACGTAGGGCAATTAGGTTGTTACTACTAAATTGTTAGGTAGTACAACGTAGGGTAATTAGGTTGTTAATACTAAATTGGTATTTTTGTATGGCAATCTTTTTGCAATTTTTTAAACTTTTAACATTGTTTTGATAAATACAATTTTACTACAAAATATAGTTTTGGACAGTTTAAGACAGTTTTAGACAGAAGGGTTTTGGACAGTACGGTTTAAACCATGGATTTTACCGTGGTTTTTACCATTGTGTCCAAAACCTTGCCAACCCTGGCTCTCAGGCTTTGATAGCCTGTGAGCTAAAAAGCACAAACATGAATCACTAAACAGTAAAATTCAATAAGTATTTTTTAAATGGTGTTCAAAAACATTACTACTTGAGAGTTATATGGCAACCAATCACTTAAGTGTGAAACACTACATTTTAAATATAAGCAATGTTCATACATTTTGGTGGAAGAAAATTTAAAGCATTTATTTTGAAATTTAAACCACATATATATATTTTTTTAGCTTCGTAATTGTGAAATTGTGTAAACATTCTTAAGATGTCTGAAGTCAAAATGCCTCAAACAGATTGTTTGTAATTAGATTTGCAGAAAATTTAACTTCTTTATACAATGATATTAATGTTATCATTAATATTCAAAAAATATATAATTTATTTTAGTTTAGTTTCGAAACAAATGCTATAGATTGTGTCCATAAAAATGTATGAGCATTATCATAAATTGAATTTATGGTTCAACCTTTTCCCAAAGTATTCCGCAATAAAAATTCAGTTTATGGTTCAACCTATTTACAAAAGAAGGTTCAACTTATTACCAAACCATGTTTCAACCTATTAACAAATCGTGGTTCAACCTATAACCAAACTATGGTTCAAACAAAGTACCAAAGGGTGGAGAAAGGTTTTACCATATTATGGTTGCAGATACACTTGTATCATCTTTTAGCGAAACGCTGAATCCAAAATTTTAACATAGTATATTATATAAATGAAGTACATTATTAGAATGCAAAATATATGACTATACGATCTTTTTGTGTCCAAATGGACACAATTTTTTTTCACATTTACATTTGTATGCATTTGTGTGAGAATGGCACGCATATACATGGAGATGTAATGTTTTCTTTAAAAAATTGAAAACATTTTCGCATGTTTTCTGTTTATAGCCCGCATGGTTTTCAACCAACTCAACTTCCAGAAAACTTAATAAAGTACAGTAGAAACGACACACTATGATGTATTATATATTATCATGTACATTATTAGAATGTAAATATATAATCATATGATCTTGTACAATGCTTCTGTTCATTTGTGTAAGAATGACACGTATATTCATGGAGATGTAAAAGTTTCTTTAAAAAATTTTAAACAATTTTTTGGATGTATTCTGTTTACAGTACGCAGGATTTTCAGCCACATTTTACTCAATTTCCAAGAAACTTAATAAAGTGCAATAGAAACAACACACTATTATATATTATATATTATCATGTTCATTATTAGAATGTAAATATATGACCATGTGATCTTGTACTAAGTTTGTGTGCATTTGTGTAAGAATGGCACGTATATTCCTGGAAATGTAAAGGTTTCTTTAAAAAAATGAAAACATTTTTGTATGCTTTCTGTTTATCGCACGCAGGATTTTCAACCAAATTTTTCTCAACTTTCGGGAAACTTAATAAAGTACAGTAGAAGCAACACATCATGATTTATTATCAAGTACATTATTAGAATGTAAATATATTAAATATTTGGTGAAAAATAAGGATTTGAATGTAATAATTTAACTGCGCATGCACTAACGATATTATTTCATAATTTAGTAATCATTATATAATAGGATGTTGAATCCCTTAAAGAGGCATGAATTCGATGATTTATTTATGCGATAAATATTAACTTTATTTATATCAAAACCTAAATATATTCCTATTTATAAGCTAAGTAAATTGGGACGTATCCCTTTTTCAGGCGACTATCCTTTTATAGCAAATCCACTTTGTGTTTTATCAGAATGATATCCGTTGATGGTAATTCGTACCATTTCTCCTTTTTATTTGGAGGAATAATTGTAGTCTACAATATATAACTTCTTCAGCATCCTTTAAGTAAAGGTATAGTAGATAATTTATATATTATTAAATGAATATGAACTGTCATTTTAAAATATTTAATTTAGGGATGCACAACCTGTGACCCGCGGGCCAAAAGTTGCCCGCGATGGGTTTTCGTGTGGCCCGCGAATCTTATCAATTTATAACTGGAAAAAAATTGCATTTTCTGTCCATAGGTCGCAGAAAAAAATCGTGAATTGCGTCAATTTGCAGCGGGAAAAATTGAAAATTTTGTCAGCCATTTAAGAATCGCGAATTTTGTCGACCAGGGGTGGGAAAATCGCAAATTTCGTCGATTAGCCTCGGAAAAATTGTAAATTCGTCGATCGGTCACGGAAAAATCGTGAGTTTTGACGATCCGGCTCCAAAAAATTGCGAATTTTGTCGATCAGGCGCGGAAAATCGATAATTTCTTCGATGATGTGCGGAAAAATTAAAAATTTCGTTGATCGGCAACGGAAAAATTGCATTCTTCAGTTTATCGCCAGAAAAGAAAAAAAAAAAAAAAAAAAAAAACAAAAAAAAAACACGAATTTTGTCAATTTGCCGCGGAAAAATTTTTCAAAATTCGTCAGTCAGTTAAGAGTTGCGATTTTTGTTAATCGGGCGCAGAAAAATCACCAATTTCTTTGATCAGAAGCGAAAAAATCGCAAATTTCGTTGATCGGGCACATAAAAAAACGATTTTTTTTTTATCGGACTCCAACAATACCGGATTTCGTTGTCGGGCACGAAAAAATCGCGAATTTTCCCGATTTAGTGCGGAAAAATAGCAAATTTTGTCGATCACGCCCGGGAAAATCCCGCAATTTGTCGATCGGCTTCGGAAAAATATCGAATTTTGTAGATCAGGCGCGTAAATATCGCACATTTCTCTCATCGGCCGTGGAAAAAATCGTGAGTTTTGTCGATTCGGCTAAGAAAAATGGCGAATTTAGTTGGTCGTGCACGAAAAATCGCGAATTTCGTCAATATGCTGCGTGAAAAAATTGCAAATTTCGTCAATTTGCTGCGTGAAAAAAATATTTCGTCAGAGCCAGTTAAGAATCGCGAATTTCGTTGATCGAGCGCTGAAACTCGCAAATTCAACGATCAGGCACGTAAAAACGCGAGTTTTGTCAATCGGGCTCCGAAAAATTGTGACTTTCGCAGGTCGGACACGAAACAATCGCGAATTTTGTCGATCAGGAGAGTAAAAATCGCAAATTTCTTTGATCGGGCACGGAAAAATCAGGAATTTTGTCGATGATGCGCGGAAAAATTGCACATTTCAATGATCGGCAGCGAAAAAATCGTTAGTTTCGTCATTTTATCGCGAGAAAGAAACGCGAATTTTATCAATTTGCCGCGAGAAAAAATTGCAAATTTCGTCAGAGTCAGCCAAGAATCGCAAATTTCGTCGGTAAGGCACGAAAAATCGCGAATTTTGTGAATCAAGCGCGGAAAAATCGAAACATTTTGTCTATCGGGAGCGGGAAAAAGTGAATTTTGCTGATCGGGCGCGCAAAAAAGCGAATTTTGTTGATCGGGCGCGGAAAAAAGCGAATTTTGTCGATCGGGTGCGTAAAAATCTTGAATTTTGTCGATCGGCTGCGGAAAAATTGAGAATTTTGTCGATCAGGTGCGTAACAATCGCAAAGATTTTTGATCGGGCGCGGGAAAATCGTGAATTACATCGACCAGGCTTGAAAAAAATCTCAAATTTCGTTGATTGGTTCCTTCTCTCCTCTTCGTTCATAAAGTTCGTATTTTTTCTGCACTAGCCACTTTCATGCCTATGTTTGTTTTTTTAGCACTTATAATTAAAAGAAAAATTACTCCCCCAAATAAGAATTCTATCACACCTTGATAACAATACTTGCTATATCTGTGTTATATATACAAACGTAAACTGTTGATATATCCTTGCCAACTGAATTGGATATGCTGACTGGGTAGGGGAACCTAGGGGGGGGGGGGGGGGAGGTAACCCAACCACGTCTGAAACCATATTTTTTATCTGACTGTAGGCCACAGATCACCTCCTTACCGAAATAGAATTCTGTCCGTCCGCATAACTGATGTGGCCCCTGACAACCCAGACATTTTTGTAAGTGGCCCTTCTGTAAAAAAGGTTGTGCACCCCTAATTTAATTGATACATCTTTAAGTTGTATTATGAGAGATTTTATATGCCCTCTTTCACCGATAACTACATTTCACAGAATGAATAGAACGTTTACATTATGGCTTGGCTACAAAAAAAATAATAAAAAACAGTTATATTTAGCTTTTTGAGTTCTCGAGACTGATTCAATCATATAAAGTTGTTTCATCATCCCGGGATGTTCAAGGTTGAACAAATTATCATTTAGAAAAATTTATGGCTAATTCAAAATATCATATTGTTGGTGTAACAGAAGAAATTAGTTTATTTCAGTAAGTTTATTTCTGTTGATGAAGATCTTTGTCCATTAACTCCTCCTTAATTTCTGGAGTTTCACTGTCACACAAATTTAAGTTCCTTCTATGGGTGTGAAAAACAGCTTGGGCAGGGGTTTAGTAAACAGATCTGCTATCATACTTTTGGTTGGACAGTACTTTAGATTGATTGTGTCTTCTCGCTTTAGTTGGTTTATCAATTGAAGCCTTATTTGAATATCTTTTGTTTTCTCGAGTGTTTTTCTAGTTCAACCACCTTGATTATCGACTGATTATCTTCATACAGATTTAAAGGTAGTGCTTATTGTAGGTTCAATTAGTTGAGTAGATTGACTAACCACTTTATTTCAATTACTGCATTTGCGGCTAACACATATTCCGACTCTGCCGAAGATAATGCTATACAGGATTGTTTCTTGGTCGACCATTGTATGGGGTTTCCCCCTAACAGATATACGTTACCACTTGTTGAGTTTGTATTTCTGTATCTCCTCTCATATCTGCGTCTGCATAAACTTTAAGAATCGGCTTCATTTCTCCGCTTAGAACTAGACTAAATTTTTTTGTAGTCTTTAAATATCGAATCACTCTTGTTACTGCGTTCCAGTCTTTTATTCTTGGTGATTCATTTCTACTAAGAATATTCACTACTGCACAGATGTCATGTCTACTAATCGTTGCTAGATAGAGAAGTGCTCCTATTGCCTGTCTGTAATACGTGTTATTTGATAAAGTGTTATCTTCATCAATACATTTTGTGTAATTTGTTTCCATAGGTGTACTACACGGTTTTGCGTCTTGCAAATTAAATTTATCAATTATTTCCTCTCTGTTTCCGGAGTTTGATTTATCAAGTAGCTTTTATTTACTTTTTTAATATTCATAGATAGGTAGGTATTGATGTCATCTAAATACTTTAATTCATATTCTTTATTTAAGCTTGCGATTACTTTCTCTATTATTTCATTTTTTCCGGCAATTAAAATGTCATCAACATATGTTATTATGTAGATTGTATCATCGCCCCTTTTTCGCGTAAAAAGGGCATGAGTCAAATTTGTTCTGACTGAAATTCGTCTTTTTTAATTTTTCTGAAATTTTATTATGCCACGCTCTCGCGGCTTGTTTAAGTCCACTTAGGGCTTTGTTTAGCCTACGTACTTTATTTTCCTGATTTGGTTCAATGAAACCTTCCAAATGTGACATGTATATCTCCTCCGCAAGCTCTCCATATAAGAACGCGGTGTTAATATCAATATGTTTTACATTTAAATTTTGGTGCAACGCTGCTATTAATAATGCTCTTATTGTTGTATATGGCACGACTGGTCCGTAAGTCTCATCATAATCCTCCCCGAAGTTATGTGAACATCCTTTTGCCACTAAACGTACTTTATATTTTCGGATTTTTCCTGTGTTGTCGTGTTTTAGTTGGTAGGTCCATTTGCAACCTATTATTCTCCTATTTGGTGGAGGTTCTACAACTGACTATGTTTTATTTTAATAAGAGAGTTCATTTTGCTTTTCATAGAATCTGTCCAATTTTGTTTATCTTGAAAATTTTCCACGTTTTCGATTTCCTCATAATTTTGCGGTTGAGTAGCGTTTTCGCTCTAACCCAAGTATATTAACCTATCAGGAGGTACAACTTTGTTAGTTCTCTCTGATCGCTTAGGTTCCGCTACTGATGGATTGGACGTGGATGGTGTCTCGTTGCTATTTGATATTTCTATTTCTACAAGGTTTTCATTATCACGATTTTCATTTTCATCTTGTTTTGGTTCGTTTTTACTTTCTCGCTTCTATATATAAATTTCTTTTCAAGAAATTTAACGGTTCTCGCGATCTTTATTTCATTTCCTCCTACGTATATTCTGTATCCTTTGGACTCATTATCATATCCGACGAAAATTCCTTCTGTAGCTTTATTATCTAATTTATTTCTTCTGGTCTTACTGATATATCCAAAGGCTTTGCAGCCAAGTACACGAACATAACTTAAGTTTTTCTGTCTGTTTGTCATAACTCATATGGCGTTTTTTCATTTGATTTTGTTCGTAGTCTGTTTTTCAATTGATTAACTGTGCAAATTGCTTCCCACCAGAACTTTAAGGGTAAATTTGATTCACTTAACATTATCTTTGCCATCTCAACTACCGACCTATTTTCCCCTTTCTGACACACCGTTCTGGTTTTCGCAATATGGGACTGTGTGTTGATGTTTTATCCCATTACCCCTGAGATAAATTTGTATTTCCTCTGATGGGAATTCCTTTCCGTTATCCGTTCTAATTGCTTTCGGTTTTCCTCCAAATTTGTCGCTAATTAGCGCAATGAAATCTTTAAGTTTTACGTAAACTTCATTTTTTCTAGACAATAGGCATTGATCATAAATCGTGAGAAGTCAGCAATATGATTTCCCGTCCAATATTGGTGTTTGAAAAGATCCGCACACGTCGGAGTGAATGAGCTGGAGTCTTTTAGTTGCTCTATACTCTGCAATTTTTGGATAGAGTTCATCAGTTAATTTTGCCTTAAATCACGGTTCGCAATCTATGTTATGCTTACAGTAGTTTATTTGGATTCCACTAGCTAATTCCCTTTGCATAACTTCTTTCATTGATGTTAGATTTCAATGTCCTAACCTACGGTGCCATAATTCTAGGCAATTTTTGTTGTTCCAGGTTTGTGCTACGTTTGCGTAGTTTTCATTTGCTAACTGAACTTCGTATAGGTTATTTACTTTTCGTTCGTCTAAACAGATTTCTCCGTTAAGTTTCAACATGCATCTGTCGATTTTTAATATAATTCCATACATATTTTGCGTCGCTTTGCTAACCGATAGTAAATTTGCTTAAATTTCAGGTACTAGTAATTCATCTTTAAGTATTATTTCATGGATTTTGTTGTCTGGTGTTCGCATATTTATATTTACTTCACCTGACCCGTAAGCGATGAGTTTTTCCACTTGCGATGGTTACATATGTTTTTTCGCGTGATTTTATTTCCGTAAACATTGATACTGAATATACAATATGGCTTGAGATGCTACTGTCTACGATAAATGTTTTGATTTCTATTCCTTGCGGTATAAAAGCGTAATTTTTATTTTCTCTCGCCCTCCATGTATTGTTTCCGTTTTCCGAGTGACTGTATCTACGGTTCGATTCCGGTGTTTGTTCCCTTCAAAAATTATTTTCGCTTTTTTGAAAAACTAGTGATGTAGCGTAATGTTTTTCTTTGGTCAGATATGTTGATTTTGTGATGTGTTTTGTGTTTTGGCTTTGTTATTCCAACATTCCTGGGTTTTATGGTTTCTCATCCAATAATTGGAGCAATATTTATTATTTGTTTTGTTGCTGTATTTTTGTGAGCTTTAAATGCTATCGCAGTATTTTCTGAGCTATCTACGTTATCATAACTTCGGTTATATTCGTCAATTAATTTAGACTTAATAAATGACGGTCTGAGCTCATTTTCCTCTAACGATTTGAGAGCAGTAATAAGGGTATCATAAAACTGGGGTAGGGAGCACAGTAACAATGCAGAAATGTGGTTATCATGTATACTTCTTCTATGGCTGCTAATTTATCTACCATTTCCATTATTTTTGTAATATGATTGACTACATTGCCAATTTTCACTAATTTAATGCCATAAAGTTTTATGAGAAGATACAGTTTACTAGAGAGATTGTGACGCTCATGAATATCACGCAATGCTTGCCAGATTTGTCTAGCTATTTGAAGATTTTTCACATGAGTAATCTGATTATCATCATTTGTTAAATTGATAAGTGCTCGCGCTTTTTTATCGCTTTTCGACCAATCACCAGTAATCGGATTAGACGTGTCTTCTGTGATTACATGAAACAAATCTTCTTTAGTTAACAACATCCCTTAAACTTCCAAGTAGAATAATTTGCAGTGGAAGGTTTTTCAATTGCTAAGTTATCTTTAGAAGTTGCCATCCTCTAAACTTTGAATTATTTATTTATTATCTTAAAAATTCTTTCAACTTTTCCTTTTTGAAAGTTTAAAAGTTTATTTAATTTTATTTATTTCTAATCAGTCTTCATTATCTTGATAGGATTTTGAATCCGCTTAAGTAGGCATGAATTCGTCGATTTATTTATGCGATAAATATTAACTTTATTTATATCAAAACATAAATATATTCCTCTTTATAAGGTATGTAAATTGAGACTTACCCCGTTTACGGGCGACTTATTCTTTTATAGCAAATTCACTTTGTGCATTATTCGAATGATATCAGTTGGGGGAAATTTGTACAGTTTCCCCTTTCTTTTGGATGAATAATTGTATTCTACAATGTATAACTTCTTCAGCATCCTTTAAGTAAAGGTATACTAGATTATTTATATATTAAATGAAGATAACCGACATTTTAAGATATTTAATTGATAAATCTTTAAGTTGTATTATAAGAGCTTTTCATATGCCCTCTTTTACGGATAACTACGTTTCACAGAATGAATAGAACGTTTACATTATGAAATTAAAAGAAATAATAATGATAAAACAGTTACCTTTAGTTGTTTGAGTAGTCAATTTCAAAGGCATGGATGACGTCGCCGATATTTGAAGAATGGTTGGTGGCATTCGATATGAAAATGAGCATCCAGCTGAGAAAAGTCATCCTACTTTTGGATAACTCCCTCTGCAATGTTAACCAAACAAAATTAAGCAGCGTAAAACTTCAGTTTTTACCACCAAATACAACGGCCAGACTTCAGCCTTTGGACCATGGCGTTATTCAAAGCTTCCAGTTGGAATACCGCTGCTTCATCTTACAGGCACTTGTAAGTCGCTAAAAGTGCTTCAGAATTAGCAAAAAACATTTCGGTACGTGGTGCAGTTTCTGGGATAACGTCGTCTTCGAATAATGTAAAAATGCAAACGATCATGAGATGTTTTAAAGCTTGTGGATTGTGAAATGAGTCAACTGAAAACGTTCTTGATTTGGCAAACATTGATCCTGTAGAAGAAAAATCCATCGAACTGTCTAAATTAGCTGGAATAGAATACAATATAAATGTCTTTGAAAATGAAAAATAACGTGAATGTTACGACGATTTGTGTGAAAATTAGGAAGATCGCTTTATTCATCCAATATTTTGAACCAGGTATGTGGGAATTTAATTTTTACTTTTTAGATTTTTTTTTTTATTATTCTGGTAACTTTTAAGTGTAAAATCCCTTTGAGCCTTTTCAGGTAATTAAACTAATTCTGATAAAGAATCGAGAGTTCCGGACAATAAACGCCCTGTCCTATCCTCCCGACAAACTCTCAAACAAGTAGATAGTTTAATAGAATCGACATTTTCTGTTCAAGAAGAAAAACAATGCATCTATTTATGAAAATTTGAAAGGGTTTGTAAAAAAAAAAAAAAAAAAAAAAAATTAGAAAAGGTAAACTTGTAAAATCAAAGAAAACGTAAATATGTACATTTTTTATACCGTTGTAAATAATTAACTTGTGTAATTAAATTAATATTTTGTTTTGGTACTTACATTTTTATGTTTTTTACCTAATGTTAAAGATAAATTTTCTTAACACTTACTTTGTTACCTTATTTTCAACAATAAAAAACTATATTTAAACGTGACCTCCGTTCAGAGACCACCTCTTGGAGCGATCAATTTTTATTGGAACGGAACTTGATCGCTTTAGAGAGATTTTACTATAATTTGTATATATCGTATACAGGGCTGCACAAAAGAATTCACGTACCGTTCTCCTTATTAACGGAAATTGCCGAAGAGGAATTTTCAACTGAGGTATGTATTTCCTAACTAAACTAAATTTTGCTTTAATATAATGTATAGATACGAATATATATATAAATCCTATACAGGGCTTCTCAGATAATTTGGAAATTTTCCGATTGTAGATGGGAATTGCTGAAATTGTGATTTCGAACGTGTTATGCATTTCCAACTGATTCAATTAGACATCGTATTTCGAGTTATTAAAGTGTGATGGGAAGTTTTGTTACATTATTCTGAATGCGTTGGAAAGTGTTTCATAACTTATGCTTGACGCATGAATTTTCTCTCTTGTTTTGAATCTCCTTTGCGTAATAACTATCAATGACATTTTTATTTGTGCGTATCAGGGCGAATCAAAGAATGTGTATACTTAACATTCCTTTTATTTGTAAAAAAGCTAAAAATCTACATACAATTTTTTTTCTTAAAAGAGTTTCTACTTAACTATTTTGAATACTGTTTAGATTTTTTTAACAGGCTACTTCTTTTACGAAAATGCTACTTAGTATAAGAATTATCTTAAAAGAATGATCGTTGCCAAGTAAGTTCAACAAAGGGGAAAATCTGTGCTGAATAAAAAATCATAAGGTCTGAGTACATAGTTTTTTTTTAATATTTGGGGATTAATATATTTTTTGCATTACTTCAAAGATCAAACAAAATACCGAGAAACAGCCGACTATTTTCTTATATTAGAAAAATTTATATATTTGCTTTGTATTTCCAGTTTGATGGAAACATTTTTCTTTTATATATAGATAGATACACTGAAAAAAAAATCTCTTAAATTATAGAAAAATCGTCAATTGGCGCTAGTGGAAAACCGTTTAATATACAGAAAATATCCATAATTTTTTACAAAGTACAATTTTTTCTGTAAAGATACAGATTTTTTCTGAAAAAATTATAATATACATATTTTTTACCGATAAAAACTGTTTTGTCTTTAAAAAAGTATTTTTCTGTAAAAAATACAGATTTTTTTGTAACATTACAGGTTTTTTTTTGTACAGTGCATCCACTGGACGCCCAAAAGTTACCGTAAACTTTCGATTTTAGGCGCTTTCTCAAATAGCTACAGAAATACTTGACTACTTAATCTAGATCTTTAGGAATATAAAGAACATGTTTGGCATTATATTTTTTCCCAAAGGTTTAATCACGAAGTCAAATAAAGGTTGGTTGATTGGTTGATTTTGTGACGGCCGATTATCTACACTAGGGATATAGGCCCGAGGGGGAGTGCCCTTCGTGGGGGTCTTTCTAAGGGAACCTAACCCGTATTAACGCATAGAAATCCATGGTTCGAAGAAAACCACGAAAGCTCCGAACGATTAGGCAGACGGGCGCGATTGGGATCGAACCCAGCACTTCCCGTCTACCAGTTTCGAGAGCAGAACCTCTCAGCCACTGGTGGGGCCGTCAACTAAAGGGCCAATAATTAATTGTTAAAAAAGAATATTTTTTACAACTAACCTGTAAAATAAAATACTCCACTTAACCTGTAGCTATAGTATATGACTATGTGGATCTGTTACAACATATATGCTTATTTATTTATCGCAATTTTATTCATAGATATATAGAGATTTCTTTAAAATTTTCAAGTAATTTCTGCATTTTCAAACAAATTTAAAACAATTTCAGGAAACATGATCAAGTACAGAAGAAATAACCTATTACAATTACAAAACAAATAAATTATATATTTGTTCAAATATGAGCTTTTGTACAAAATAATTTACACACAAAATCTTCACATGCGCGAACGATAATATTTTTATTTATACATAATTCAGTTATCAACTATATTATACAACAGCATAAAAATGTTAGTGGAATATCGTAAGAATTCATAATGACATCTGTGATGTAGTGAGCTGAATTTCCGTTGCTATTTGAAGGGAGCTGGGTGATAAGTGATTTTTCACAAAGCCAATTTTTATTGTCTAACATCTACGAACGGTTAGGCCTTACCTGTTAGGCAATCCGGACGATACGTGGCTGACATAATTCACTTTTATTTGTTGGACTTGGCTGCGAACTACAGTGCAAGTTTCATTCATCCGAGCTATAACTATAGCATTTTACATGATGAAAGTGTATTTTAACACGAAAATTCCTCTATACCATGTAATTAGGTCATAATGAAGGGAACGAATATTTTTTTCCAACTGGATTAAATCATATTCAAGGTAAGGCATTGGCACGGCAGGCCAAGTATCCAGGTTCGATTCCTGGTCTGGACATTTTTCGCTCTGTTGGAATAAACGTCAACTGAATCTGATTTAATCCAGTTGGAAAAAAAATTCGTTCCCTTCATTATGACCTAATTACATGGTATGCAGGAGTTTCCGAGTTAAAACACACTTTCATCATGTAAAATGCTATAGTTATAGCTCGGATGAATGAAACTAGCGCTGCAGTTCGCAGCCAAGTCCAACAATTAAGAGTGAATTATGTCAGCTAGGTATCGTCAGGCTAGCCTACAAGGTAAGGCATTTGCACGGCACGCCAAGTATCCAGGTTCGATTCTTGGTCTGGACATTTTTCACTCTGTAGAAATAAACGTCAACTGTGCTACTCCAGCCTTGAATATGATTTAATCCAGTTGGAAAAAAAAATATCCGTTCCCTTTATATGAAGTACATTTTAAAAGCCATTTAAAAAAATTAACTGTCTTACACTGTTTTGTAAAAAGATTTAGTTATAAATAAAAAAAATAAATTTTCACCCATTTATTTTTTAATTGTAACTAAGTCGATTTAAAGGTTTTTAAAAATTATAATTGATACACAATTTTGAATTGAAAATGAGATTATTAAATTATAAATAAAAGTATGTTTGTAAAAGAAAAAAATAAGAAAATGAAATGCAGCACTCTCCGGCATCGAACCCGAGTTCACGGAATAGCTAACAGATGCAGTACCGACCAAGCTATGACCAACACAGCAACTTTGTTACAAAGTAGGTATTTCAGTGGTGTTATAGCATTAGACCCCCCCCCCCCTGTTTCTCGAGAACTAAGGTTGGTTGGTTGTATTTATGACGGCCAATTATCTGCACGAGGGTTATAGGCCCAGCGGGGAGTGCCTTTCGTGGGGGTCTTTCTAAGGGAACCTAACCCGTATTAACGCTTGGAAATCCAAGGTTCAAAGAAAACCACGAAAACTCCGAACGATTAGGTCGACGGGCGTGATTGGGTTCAAACACAGCACCTCCCGTCTACCAGCTTCGAGAGCAGAACCTCTCAGTTACTGGTGGGGCCCTCGAGAACTAAGGATAGTTGTATAAAATGCGTTCAACCTGAGGCTAAGGGGCCTGTACCCTACAAGATATATAAAAATAATCAAGAGTCTGTGATTACCAGATTTGGCCCTCTCCTTGTTTGAATCGCACAGACGGGATACTGATGAAAATGATGATGAGGAACATGAAATTTCTTCAGCGACAGAATCCATTCAAACTTTAAAAATAATGGTTGGTTGGTTGGTTGTATTTATGACGGCCAATTATCTGCACGAGGGATATAGGCCCAGGGGGAGTGCCCTTCGTGGGGGTCTTTCTAAGGGAACCTAACCCGTATTAACGCTTGGAAATCCAAGGTTCGAAGAAAACCACGAAAACTCCGAACGATTAGGCCGACGGGCGCGATTGGGATCGAACCCAGCACCTCCCGTCTACCAGATTCGAGAGCAGAACCTCTCAGCCACTGGTGGGGCCTTTAAAAATAATGAAAGCGCTCTTTTCAAATTGTGAAGGCCAAGAGAAAAGCTTAAAAAAAGTCATTGAGATTGCAATTTGTAATGCTAAAAATAGGACATAAAGTAAAAAAACAGTTTTCTTTAAATTATATTTTAGAAAACTGCTGTCAAAACTATTCTAAAGAAATAAATAAAAGGTATGATACCTAAATTCATCTTTATTTTACTTTTAGTGCATAATTTTGTCTTACCTCGAATTAACATTTTTCCTTATATAGCGACATTTCTGTATGGTCCCTTGAATAACGTTAAATTGGTGTTCCACTATACGTATATTGTTTGCCACAAAATTAATCTCTGTTATTAAGATTTATTGCAGCAGCAGAAGCAGGTACTATAATTCGTCATTTGAAATTTGGATACATATTTTCTCTTGGCGTTGAGTCTTACATCGGATCAAGTAACCCGCTTATATCCAATCTCGACCTGAATCACTAGTCTGGTTCGAATCGGGCTGATTTTGATTTTTTCGGATTCAGATTGCTTTCAGATTATATTTCAACACATGCTTGTCAGGTTCGTGTTTACTCAATTTTTCGATAGAAAGTCACAAATTATTTTTTCACGTGATCGCATCGTTTACATTCAGATTTTTAAACCTTAGTTCGGATCCGAGCAGTAGAAAACTAATATATATATATATATATATATATATTTTCAATATTAATTTAAGATTTATAAATAATAATGTGAATGATAAAATAGAAAGTTTATATTTTAGTGTATTTAATACGGTTATAAAAAATCATTTGAGACAGTATTAACAGTTTACATAAATTTATAGTATTTAATTATATTAAATTTTATAATTCTTTTATGAAAGTTGTATAGGAATTGATTATGCAATGCGAAATAAATAAAACAGGAAAGACTAATCTAATATAAAATGCGAAGACAAGTTTTGAACTCATATCGCCCAAACTCAAATACACACTCCGATGATCATTGGCTGAGAGGTTCCGCTCTCGAAGCTGGTAGACGGGAGGTGCTGGGTTCGAACCCAATCGCGCCCGTCGGCCTAACCGTTTCGGAGTTTTCTTCGAAACCGTGGTTTCCCATGCGTAAATACGGGTTAGGTTCCCTTAGAAAGATCCCCACGAAGGGCACACCCCCCAGGGCCTATATCCCACGTGTTGATAATCGGCCGTCATAAACACAAACAAACCGATGATCATTGATCACTTTCTATAATATAGCTCCACGAGTGGCTGAGTGATTCTGCTCTCAAAGCGTGCAGGCGGTGGTGCCGGGTTCGAACCCAATCGCGTCCGTTGGCCAATCATTCGGGTTGGGTTGATTTTTGACGGCCAATTATCTACACGAGGGATATAGGCCCGGGGGGAGTGCCCTCCGTGGGGGTCTTTCTAAGGGAACCTAATCCGTATTAACGCATGGAAGATCCACGGCTCGAAGAAAACCGCGAAAACTCCGAATGATTAGGCCGACGGGCGCGATTGGGATCGAACCCAGCACTTCCCGTCTACCAGCTTCGAGAGCAGAACCTCTCGGCCACGGGTGGGGCTCCCAATCGTAGGGAGTTTTCGTTGTTTTCTTCGAACCTTGGATTTCCAAGCGTTAATACGGGTTAGGTTCCCTTAGAAAGACCCCCACAGAGGGCTCCCTCCTCGGGTATATATCCATAGTGCAGATAATCGACTGTAATAAACAACACCAACAGCTTCTATAATATAAGATTTAAGTCGGATCTCTCCAGACACTCCTTCTTCAAAAAATAAAAGGAAGTCTAATTTGATCCGAGATTTCTTTGTTCATATTTTATTTTTTCAAACTTAAAATTGCTCATATAAAATATAATCATAAAAGGTGTAAATTAAAACTTTATAAACAGCAAAAATAGTTTTTTATTCGACTGTTTACATGTTTCGATTCCAGCCGAGTCGTTTTCAAAACAAATAAATGAAAATATTCTAAAATTGCACGGTCGATGAAATGCCATCATTAATTTTTTCACGCTCTCTTTCGTGTTATGCACGTTTTTTTTTTTTTTTTTTTTTTTTTTTTTTTTTTTTTTTTTTGGGGGGGGGGGGGGGGGGTGTTTATATTCTTCGAAGTAAATACCTTAACGAGATCAGCCACAATAAAGGCGTAGAATTCACGACTCAGGTGAGAAAGTTTTAGATTTATAAGATACTTTTATATTTTTTAGTTTAACATTTTGGCGCCCATACGTCGCGTTTTTATTTGGTTGAAATATTATTTGATAAGTATTTATTTCCTTTGAGAATATTAAAATGGAAAATTTAGATGCATTGAAGTCGAAACGTAAAGTTATTAAATCTATCGCAACGAAGCTCATGAATAATATCAATGATATGTTTGAAAAATCCGATAGTACAATTGATATGTTTTGGTTAGAAGAATCGTTTGCACAAATTAATGATAAAGAAAATCAATTTCTTGAATTATGTAAGAATATTGGGGGAGAAATAAAAGATTTAAAAAGCTTAGAGTCGGATTTTGAATCCAACCAAGAATATAGGGAAAAGTTTATTTCCGTTAAAACTAAATTAAATCGTAAAATGAAGGATTTGCAGAAAGAAGAAAGTAATGTCGCTTCAAATTTGGCGGTCGCCCCTAGTGATATGAACGCCAATTTGCCTTTTATGGCCAAACATGGGATTCGCGTTAACCTGCCTAAGTTGAATATTGAGAAATTTGATGGTAATTTAGAGAACTGGCAAGAATTTTACAGTCAGTTTAAATCAGCTATTCATGACAATGATGCAATAAGCAAAATATATAAATTTACATATTTGAAAAGTCTCCTAAAATCAGAGGCGCAAACTGCCATTCAAGGATTATTAGTTTCCGAAGAAAATTATGATATGGCTCTGAATATTTTAGAGAGTCGCTACGGGAAAAAAGAAATGTTGATCAGGTCACATATTAATAAGTTATTAAATTTGCCACCCGTCCGTAATTCTTCTAATTTGAAAGAATTGCGTAATTTGTATGATACTTGCGAAATACATATACGCAGTTTGAAATCATTAGGAATCGAGTTAGAAAGTTATGGAAGTTTATTATTTCCTATAATAACAAAGTTAATACCGAATAGTTTAATGTTGAATTATAACAGAGAAAATAAAGATGAAGCAGAATCGTGGAATGTTTCGAAGCTATTAGATTATTTGAGAGCGGAAATCGAAACAAGAAATCGCACATTTTCGTTTGGCCAGAAAGAATCAGATGACGATACAAGATTTGGGAACAAAGTAGTTGTAAAAAAAGAATTTTCAGATAGGGATTTTGTTAATAGTAAATCATTTAAGCACAAAATGCCTACGTCGGCTACTTTGAATACGAATGTTGAAAATAAATGCCTATTCTGTTCAGAAAGTCATGATATAGAAACTTGTTCTAAAACAATAGAAGAGAAGAAAAATGCTATAAAGAGTGAGGCAAGATATTTTCTATGTTTGAAGCGATTTCACCTAGTTAAAAATTGTAAGTCTAAAAATAGATGTAAATTTTGTTTTCGGAGGCATAATTCAGTGATTTGTGAAGAAAGCGAGAATAAAGGGGAAATAACAGATGCATTAGTTTCATCAATTCAAAATGGAAACGTAACACGAGATACTTATTTGCAAACCGCTACTGCATTAGCTATCGGAAAAGAACATAAATCGAAATTACGTCTATTTTATGACTTAGGGTCGCAAAGATCATTTATACTGAGTAGCGTTGCAGAAAAATTAGGTTTAAAAGTAGTGGGAGAAGAAGATGTTACAATTCACGCTTTTGGCTCTAAATCCGCGATAAATCAGAAACGTAAGCGATACAGAATTCTTTTGAAAAATCCCGAAATGCTGAATAAAAGTATTACGATTGAAGTGTTAGAGACACCTGAAATTAGTGAAGCTTTACTTGCCGTACCCGAGAAGAGAATAAGAGATTTTGTATATAGAAATAAATTGCAATTAGCTGATAGAACCTATGGAGATTCAAAATATTTTCGATTATCTATTTTGATAGGAAGTGATTATTATTGGAAAATGGTTACAGGGAAGCTTCGTAGACTTTCAGATGATCTCGTACTTTCAGGGCCCCACCAGTGGCCGAGAGGTTCTGCTCTCGAAGCTGGTAGACGGGAGGTGCTGGGTTCGATCCCAATCGCGGCCGTCGGCCTAATCGTTCGGAGTTTTCGTGGTTTTCTTCGAGCCGTGGATCTTCCATGCGTTAATACGGATTAGGTTCCCTTAGAAAGACCCCCACGGAGGGCACTCCCCCGGGCCTATATCCCTCGTGTAGATAATTGGCCGTCAAAAATCAACCCAACCCAACTCGTACTTTCTGAAACAATTTTAGGATGGACTGTTAATGGTTCTACTGCGTCTAAAGATGCTAATATTTTACAAACTTCAATCAGTGTTATGAAAACTGTTTCGGAGCATGTTGAGTTGGATAGGAATACCGATGTAAATAATACTTTAAAGGCTTTCTGGGAGTTAGAAACTATGGGAATAAAACCAGAAAAGGAACAATCTGATATAGAGAATACAGTTTTGGAAAATTATAATAAAACTGTTGAATTTAAGAAAAATAAGTATCAAGTGCAGTTGCCCTGGAATGAAAGAGTTGTTGAATTAACGGATAATTATGAGTTAGCGAGAAAAAGACTATATAGTTTAAATAAGAAATTCGAGAAATGTCCAGAATTTTATGAAAAATATGCCAATGTTATAGATAATTATTTAGAGAAAGGAATGGCAGAAGTTGTTAATTCGGAGCCAAACTCAGTATCTTACTATATGCCTCACCAAGCAGTTATACGTGAAGACAAAGCAACTACCAAACTTAGAGTCGTTTTCGATGCGTCCTCTCATTCTTCCGAATCTATTTCGTTGAATCACTGTTTACATGCGGGTCCAAATTTAAATCCAGATATACTCGATGTTTTACTTCGATTTCAATTACATAAAATTGCAATCACAGGCGATATTGAACAGGCATATTTGCAATTTAGTTTAGATCCTGCAGATAGAGATGCTGTTAGATTTTTATGGATTGAAAATTCTCCTAATCCAGGGTCAAATTTGAAGTTGAAAACATTACGAATGACCAGAGTTTTACTCGGAGCAAAGCCTAGTTCATTTCTGTTATCTGCAACTATAAAACATCATATCAAGAAATACAAATCTACATTTCCAGATACGTTTGATCTGCTTAATGATTGTATGTACGTTGATGATTTACTCGCTGGTGTAAATGAAGAATCACAAGGTTTGAAGGTATATGCTGAGTTTAAGACCATTTTGAAAGAGGCTAATTTCAATATGCGCAAGTGGACTACAAATTCCGAAAGTCTTCAATCGCAATTTGACTTAAAAGAAGAAACTGTCCATAAAAATTCTGCTTATACAAAAGTTCTAGGTTATAAATGGAATACCCAAGAAGATTATTTGAAAGTCGAATTACGGAATCTTTTGAAATTTGACGATAAGAATAACGGTGTAACCAAAAGAGAAGTTTTAAAGATGATAGGAAGAATATATGATCCCATAGGAATTTTAAACCCTTTTACGATAACTGCAAGAATTCTTATGCAAGAAATTTGGAAAGAAGGTCTGAATTGGGAAGATAAATTGAATGAAGATATGCACAATAAATGGATTAAGTGGTGCAAGCAACTAAGTTCTGTTGAAGCTGCAAAGATTGCAAGATATTATTTTGGTGACTATTCAAAAGATGCGATTCAAGATCTACAATTGCACTGTTTTAACGACGCAAGTTCCAAAGCTTATGGATCTGTTGTTTATCTAAGATATCGTGTTAACGAACAAATATTTACTAGTTTTGTCACTTCCAAAGTCAGAGTTGCTCCAGTCAAGAAATTATCTCTGCCAAGATTGGAACTAATGAGCGCACTAGTAGGGACTAGACTAACAGCCTATGTTAATCAACGTCTTTTCAAAGAAATGAAAATCAGTCTACATTTCTGGACAGATTCAATGAATGTTCTGCATTGGATCAGAGGCATTGTTGAAGAATGGAAGCCATTTGTTCAGAATAGGATTCGAGAAATACAGCAAAAAACAAATCCAAACTTGTGGTCGCATTGCCCTGGCTCAGAAAATCCAGCCGACCTGTTAACCAGGGGTGAAAAAGCAGAATTATTTTTGAAAAATGAAGCATGGTTTAATGGTCCCAAGTGGCTGAAAGAAAATGAAACATTTTGGCCTCAAGAAACGAAAGAAATTGATATTAAAGGTGTCGAAGTAGAAAAAAGATCATCAATGAAAACAAAAATTCTCCAAGCTAGCTATGTGACTCAAGAAGAAAATACAATTTTTAAAATTGAAAATTACAGTACATTGACTAGAGTATTTCGCATCACCTGTTGGATATTCAGATTTGCGAACAATACAAAGATACGTGTAAGTAAACTTTCAGGACCTTTGAGTGCTGAAGAAATGTTGAAAGCCGAGAAATATTGGATAAAACAGACGCAAGAGAAATGCTTTCCAGAAGAAAGAGAAGCATTGTTTAAGAACAAATTAATCCCAGGAAAATCAAAAATTCTAAATTTAAATCCGTTCTTAGATGAAGATGGAATCATGCTGGAGTTGCCGAAACACTCGCCCAATTAAGAGAAAGTTTATGGATTATAAAGGGTAGGCAACAAGTAAAACGTATGCTAAGGCGATGTATCATCTGTAAAAAATACAGCACTAAACCTTACTGCCAAGACATTGCACCCCTTCCTCCAGATAGAATTAAAGAAGCATCACCGTTAGAAGTGACAGGAGCAGATTTCCTAGGTCCTTTATACCTCAAAAATAGTACCAAGATTTACGTTGTTTTATTTACATGCGCAGTAGTAAGAGCAGTGCATCTAGAAATTGTTATGAATTTAACAACGACCGAATTTTTAATGGCCTTTCGAAGATTCATCTCACGTCGTGGTATTTGCAAGATTATTTACACCGATAATGCTAAAACCTTCAAGAAAGCGGACAGGGATTTACAGCAGATATGGAATTTGATAAAGAATCCTGAGGGGCAAAATTATTTTAGTGAAAAAAGAATTGAATGGAAATTCATCGTAGAGAGAGCAGCGTGGTGGGGAGGATTCTACGAAAGATTGGTACGTTCAACGAAGATATGCCTTAAGAAAATCCTTGGAAGATCTTCATTAGACTACAAAGAATTTGAAACCACTTTACAGGAAGTGGAAGCTGTTTTGAATTCCCGCCCATTAACCTTTGTATCGAGTGATGTAAATGAGCCAACCCCCTTGTGTCCAGCACATTTCCTGGTAGGGAAAAGACTGACAGCTTTGCCACCTGAAAAGATAAGGATCATTCCTTCTACCAAAAGTGAAGTAACTCGCAGATATAGATACAGATTAAACTTAGTAGAAAAATTTTGGTTGAAGTTGAAACAATTTTACCTAATGGATTTAAAATCTGTCCATTATACAGATCACTCCAAAGGCATACAAGTAAAAAAGGGAGCCGTTGTTCAAATTAAAGAAGACAATCAGCCAAGGCTTTTATGGAAATTAGGCATTGTCACAGATATTCATCCTGGTAGAGACGGAAAGGTTCGTGCATGCACTTTAAGACTGGCAACGAGCAATTTCATTCGGCGAGCAGTCCAACACCTATATCCATTGGAACTTGACTATGATAAAGAATAACTTATTTTTCTGGGCCGGAGGATGTTGTATTTCCTGACTCAAATTCCAAACTCTTAGGTGCGAAGTAAAACAAACAAGCTGTGTGAACTAAAGTGACCCATTTTTGTTTACGATTTAATTTTTATGTCATTTGTTGTTCCATGAATTTACTGCAGACGAGATGTACGAATTTAAAAATTGAAGATGTTTAAAGATAGTATATGTACCGTTTTTAGTGTTAGTTTTTGTCTATTAAATGTTTGTTTCGTACAGCAGTGTTTATATTCTTCGAAGTAAATACCTTAACGAGATCAGCCACAATAAAGGCGTAGAATTCACGACTCAGGTGAGAAAGTTTTAGATTTATAAGATACTTTTATATTTTTTAGTTTAACAGGGGGGGGGGGGGGGCTCTGTATTTAAAAAGTAAAAACGGAATCATTATAAGATCACTCCACTATAAGATCTGTCTGTCCGTCTGTCACAGCCATTTTACTCGTAAACTATGGAACGTGGAAAGTTTAAATTGGGGGAAGTAAGAAAGACTGTTGACCCACATATTTACAGATTATTAAACATTTACAAATATTTTTAGGAAAAATGTAGAGAGGCTAATTAAGTTGCTAAAAAAAGTATTTTCTTTGTATATCGTGTGGGGTATCGTATGAAAACTTTCGTAACGTTGAACTCAAAAATAGATTTAATTTAATTTTAGGTATTATATTTTCAGATATATCGTCGAAAGTGCAGCGCAAAAATAATTTTCGGTAGCACTGACATGGGGAAAATTACATCTTGTGCTGCGTTTGTAGCCTTGCCAACATGTAATAATCAGAAATTTTAAAACTAATTTTCGGAATTTACATCATTAAAATTATACCCATACATGTGCATTTTAATAAAGAATAGGAACAAAGTGTTACTATAAAAGAATTACTGCATTTTAGCAGATAGTTCAAATTTGAAATATTATTGCTGAGATTGAACAGTTTTTTAAAATAAAGGGATTTCTTCCGTAATTCTACTATACTTTTCGCCGTATATCATGTTGTAAAGAGCAAATGTTTTGCTTGAATTAGCCGTCATCTGACATTTGCCACTCGTAAAATCAGGAAAATCTTAATATAGCTCAAATGATGAACAAAAACATGAAAAATGCTCGTTTTAACTGTGTTCTCGTTTTGGCCGCGCTAGTATTAAGCGAGATTGACTGCACATTAATTTCTTTCAAGAATTATAATCCCTCATTTTAAATTAATTTTGTCTGCGTAGCCGACTAAAATTTTAGTGTCAAATGAGAAAGGCAGAACACAGAAGAATTGTTGATGTTCTCTCACAGCATATGGATGAGTGTAAAGTCTAAAACCATTATAACATAAGGCTATTACACTTTCACTCACTCTACGCCATGAAACTATAAATTATTTCTTCAACTGCATGGAAGGAGAATAGAACCCCCCATATCTTTCCTTTCAAGCGGTGTCGTAAACGAACCGCTGTTGTAACCGCCAGACCCATTGTGATGCACCATCTGTGCAATATAAAAGAAACTCTATTTTGATGCGAGAAAGGATTATTCGATTCACTTTTCCTCAAAAATGCTTCTATAATGTAAATATTCAATTAAAACACTAGTCATTGAGGTAAAACATTTTTTAAAACAACAATTCTTAATAAAATATGAAGAAAAAAGCATTGAAAAATGTCCCACTATCTCTTAAAAATAAAAAAAATAATTTTTTAAAAATATATATTGCATATACTGTTATATATTCTTGGCCTTAGAACAGTGGGAACACACAGTCGAACGGCCAAAGCACGGGAACTGAGTAAGGACGGTCTCAAAACACAGGCATTCGTTTAGTTTTAGATTTCACTGTTATTATTTTATATATTGAATATTCTTTCATCATTCCTTTATATTTTTTCCTGATAAATTTAATGCTATTGAATTAACTAATTTTTCATATATATAACATATATGAGGTTTATTTCTAATTATTAAAATAGTATACTTTTTAAAATGTGATAAACTGAGCTTCAAAAAATTTTATTGAAAATTATTTTTTCTGAAATTACGTTACTATATCTAGCATTATACGTATTTTTTTAATATAAAAGAGAAACTATGTAATTTTATTAATTTCAAACTTTGACGGCAAGTCACAAGTAACTATTATAACTTCTCAATAAATATAAGTGCTGTGGAAAAAATATGTACTTGTAAATAGAACAACTATTGAATATGTTACATTTTATTCCACCTTCAGGTTTTGCAATGTGCATGGTATAGAATGCTTTGCATTATCCTAAATTATTTCGAGTTCAAGTACTCGTACAGAAAAAAAAAAATATCTTGAGAAATTATTGCTTGCCGAAAAAAATTAGTTACGTTTTCTGTAAAATTATTACCTTTTATTTAAATCTGAAATGAATGACATTTAATAAATCTGCATATTATTATCAAAATTTAGTTTTATAATATACCTTACGTTTCTTTCAATTTTAATTTATTAAAAGGTGTATAGCCAACAGAAGGAAAAAGTGTCCAAGCCAAGATTCGAACCCGGGTCATTGGTATAGCTCATCGGTTGGTTGGTTGTATTTATGTCGGCCAATTATCTGCACGTGGGATATGGGCCCTAGGAGGGGAGTGCCTTCCGTGGAGGTCTTTCTAAGGGAACCTAATCCGTATTAACGCTTGGAGAACCAAGGCTCGAAGAAAACCACGAAAACTCCGAACGATTAGGCCGACGGGCGCGATTGGGATAGAACCCAGCACTTCCCGTCTACCAGCTTCGAGAGCAAAACCTCTCGGCCACTGGTGGGGCCGTATAGCTCATCGGCGTTCTACCAACTGAACCGCCTCACCAGAGGCCGAGAGGTTCTGCTCTCGAAGCTGGTAGATGGGAGGTGCTGGGTTCGATCCCAATCGCGATCGCTGGCCTAATCGTGCGTGGTTTTCTTCGAACCTTGGTTTTCCAAACTTAAATACGGGTTGGGCTCCCTTAGAAAGCCCCCACGGAGGGCACTCCCACCCCCTTCGGACCTACCTTCCATGGAGGTCTTTCTAAGGGAACCTAACGCGCATTAACGCTTGGAGAACCAAAGTTCGAAGAAAACCACGAAAACTCTGAACGATTAGGCCGACGGGCACGATTGGGATCGAACCCCACACCTCCCGTCTACCAGCTTCGAGAGCAGAACCTCTCGGTCACTGGTGGGACAGGAAATACTTTGGGAAACCTTGCGTAAATACGCGTTAGTTTCCCTTAGAAAGATCCCCATGGAGGCCACTTCCCCTAGGGCAGATAATCGGCTGTTATAAATAACACCAACACCAACACCTTATGAAAATACTTCATTTTTCTTTTTTGAAAATATAGTGATTCCTTTTAAAGAAATTTTTGCATGATAATGTTTTAAATCTTCTCATACTGTGTCAAAAATACATAAATAAAAGAATCACGGGCAAATAAAGAAACACCGAAAATCTCTCGCAGCATACTGACTGATGAGTGTAGAGAGAAGGAACCCTTTTAATACAAGTTGGAAATTGCTCGTCAAACGTGGCAAATGAGGTGCGTTTCTACTATAATTAGATTTATAAATAATTTTTGCTCAACATATTGTAATGAATGTATATTTTAGAGCACTATATTGTATATTTTACTGCACAATAATTTTTCCTATCTGCCGTAATGTAATGGAAAACTTTTGAGTGTCCCTGTAATTAAACTATGAAACCGATTTTCATAAAATTCGAAATGACTCGACAAAATTTTGCAACAATTATGTATTTAAAATTTCAGACCATTCGGTTGGATTGTTTTTGCTCTGTTATATGTGGACAGACAGACAAACATACGGACGGACTGAACGACGACTATAGGTGCTACGTATTAATATAATTACGAACGCACCTAATAAGGTGACTGTACTCTCACTCACAGTATGACACGAAACTTAACTATACTTAGGAAAGGTCCAAGAAGATAATATTGGAAAGTCTGAAGGTGCCTTTACACTAACTTGGCGAAGCCCCACCAGTGGCCGAGAGGTTCTGCTCTCGAAGCTGGTAGACGGGAGGTGCTGGGTTCGATTCTAATCGCGCCCGTCGGCCTAATCGTTCGGAGTTTTCGTGGTTTTCTTCGAGCCGTGGATCCTCCATGCGTTAATACGGATTAGGTTCCCTTAGAAAGACCCCCACGGAGGGCACTCCTCCCGGGCCTATATCCCTCGTGTAGATAATTGGCCGTCAAAAATCAACCCAACCCAACCCTAACTTGGCGAAACTTAATTGCCACATCTGGCGATATAACACTCATTTCGGCGACATATAATGATTTTATGATTGCGCTAGGAAAAATTGCAAAAGTATTTTTTTTCTTCATTAGAAAAAAAATATATAATTGATTATTTACAATCTATCACAAATGCACATTATTTAAATTACATAAACATACGTCCTTTTCTAAGAAATTTTGACCTTTGAAAGTAATATAGTATTTGTTATTTTGAAATGAAAGATAAAAAAAAAAAAACGCATTGTTGCAATTTAACATTACCTGTAACATTTTTTTATTTCCTTAAGCAGTCATTTTTTTCATTCAGAAATGATCGTTTAAAGTAATGCAAATAAATCTCTTTCTAATCTTAAAAAAATATTTTGAATCGTTTGTTCTAAATTGTGAATTCAGTCACATAATCATGTTAAAACTTCTGTACTATATTAACATAATTATGCCGTTTGTCCCAATATGCACAACAGACATAAATAACGATGCTATATGGGCATTGGCACTACGAAACCCAGGGAGGTAGGTTTTAGAACAGATATGACTGTGGTTCGCAGCCTTTTTTAATGGAGATTATATATATGAAATAAGCTAAACTAAAAAAAAAAAATAATAATAATAATAATAAATCTGTCCAGGACAATTTTTAAAACATATAAATATAAAAACAACCTAAAATTTAACAAACAAAAAAGATTAAATATTCAAAAATAAATTTCTACTAAGATTAAAAAGAGAGAAAAGAAAAAAAAAAGAATGGAGCAGTAATATTTATTTTCGTTAAGAGGGACTTCTCCCCCCTTAAACCGGGATACTTTAAGATATATTTGAAACAAATTAATATAAAAATTAAAATATATCTAAAAAACGACTACCGCGGTGAATTGAAGGGGCTCCCCCTCCCCCAGCACACACACACATCTTCCAAAAATTTATTATTTCCTCTGTTTCTAAGCATTTAATTAAAGTCGACTGATAAAAATACATTCAGTTTTTCTTTTTTAAAATCTTCAGAAAAAAAGAAAATTTAGATAATTAAATTTCAAAATGTAATGAGGGGCAGCGCCCTTCCCCCCCCCCCCCCCCCTCCACCCACACACACACACTTTCATTCTCCTAACCGGTGCCTATAGTGCGTTGCAACGGTCTGTTTTTCAACAGTACAATGAGCCAATAAGAAAATATTTTAAATACCATGTATTACAAAAATATCCTAAATTTTCAAAAGAATAATACAAATAATTTACGAAATAAAATTTTTAAATCTTGATTATTATCTAATTAATATATTTGTACACTACAGTACATGAGAATTAACATTTGAAGTAATTTTCAGCATTAATGTGTGTGTGTGCACTTATGTACTATATTGTCATAACTATTCATGATCGTTCTGCTCTCGAAGCTGGTAGACGGGAGGTGCTGGGTTCGATCCCAATCGCGCCCGTCGGCCTAATCGTTCGGAGTTTTCGTGGTTTTCTTCGAACCTTGGTTCTCCAAGCGTTAATACGGGTTAGGTTCCCTTAGAAAGACCTCCACGGAAGGCACTCCCCCCCTTAGGGCCTATATCCCACGTGCAGATAATTGGCCGACATAAATACAACCAACCAACCAACCTATTCATTATCTTCCACTATTGCTTTCTTCTTCTCCCCTCCCTCACCTCACAAACACTATAATTCAATATGTATATATATATTTCCAAAAGTATGACATTAATTTTGTGAAGTTTATAGGCGCAACGATGGATTGCAATTATGCAATATCAATTCAATCCGCAAACAACCTTTTAACATTTATGCTTTCTTAGTGCTTTTTAAATCTCGAAGCTGGCAGACGGGAGTTGTTGGGTTCGAACCCAATCGCGCCCGTCGGCCTAACCGTTTCGGAGTTTTCGTGGTTTTCTTCGAAACCTTGGATTACCATGCGTAAATATGGGTTAGGTTCCCTTAGAAAGACCCCCACGAAGGGCACTTCCCCTAGGGCCTATATCCCAAGCTTAGATAATCGGCCGTCAAAAATCAACCAACCAATCTAGTGCTTTTTAAAAATTCTCACATTTTTCAAAGATTTAGAGCCCTCCCCCCCCCCCCTGCACATACCTATGTTTCTATTAAAAATGACTCGGTATTGCCGGCAGAAAGATTCATGTTTTTGAGAATTACTCTCTTATTTTTTTTTTATTTACAAACTCAGAACTATAAATAACCACCTTTCCACTTATTTTATTTTACGTTTTTTTGTTTGAAATATTTTATCATCATGTTTGGTATGTATTTAAGGTAAAATTTCTCGAAAAGTTCGAATTCACAAAGATTGTTTCTCTATTTTAAATAATTTCAAAAATAAAATATATATATTGCAGATTTAAAACCACGGTCTTGAAGTAATTATCTCGAACTTAGCGGAAGTGATGAGGACGTTATCGTAAATAGGTTTGCAGCTCTATGTGCGACTCCTGTTTACTATTGCCAAAATTTCGCCAAGGCTAATAGATACATCTTTGTATAAAATTTATATAAATATATCATAACAGTGGCTTATTTTAACTTAAATCAGTTTGAGTTAATCAGTCAAATGTTTTTGCATTCAAAAATTTAAAAAAACATCAGATACCAAAAGAGATTTTATTAAAATAGGCCGCCTACTTCTTCTTCTCGCGGATGTGTAATGTTCGTAGTATATATACTGTACTGTCAAATTGCTCGTTCCCCAAGTATAGTGAGGCAAACGAATCTAACCCCAGTGATTTCATTCTTGCGGGGCCGTAGCCTGATCACTGCCATAACCGCTAGACTCATTGCGACACGCCGTTGAAGCAACATAAAATAAAAGCTATTTTCAGGCAAAAATTCATTTCTCTGTTAATTTTTCCTCAAATTTGAAATCGCACATATAAAATAAATATTAGATGGTTGGTTTTTGACGGCCGATTATCTACTCAAGGGATATAGGCCCTAGGGAGGAGTGCCCAACGTGGGGTTTTTTCTAAGGGTTGGTTGGTTGGTTGATTTTTTGACGGCCGATTATCTACACTAGGGATATGGGCCCGAGGGGGAGTGCCCTTCGTGGGGGTCTTTCTAAGGGAACCTAACCCGTATTAACGCATGGAAATCCATGGTTCGAAGAAAACCACGAAAACTCCGAACGATTAGGCGGACGGGCACGATTGGGATCGAACCCAGCACTTCCCGTCTACCAGTTTCGAGAGCAGAACCTCTCAGCCACTGGTGGGGCGTTTTTTCTAAGGGTACCTAACCCGTATTTACTCATGGAAGGCCACGTTTCGATTGGTTGGTTGGTTGTATTTATGTCGGCCAATTATCAGCACGTGGGATATAGGCCCTAAGGGGGGAGTACCTTCCGTGGAGGTTTTTCTAAGGGAACCTAACCCGTATTAACGCTCGGAAAACCAAGGTTCGAAGAAAACCACGAAAACTCCGAACGATTAGGCCGACGGGCGCAATTGGGATCGAACCCAGCACCTCCCGTCTACCAACTTTGAGAGCAGAGCCTCTCGACCACTGGTGGGGCAAGCCACGATTCGAAGAAAATCACGAAAACTCCGATCGATTAGGCCGACGGGCGCAAGTGGGATAGAACACAGCACCTCCCGTCTAACGGCTTCGAGAGCAGAGCCTCTCGGCCACTGGTGGGGTCCTGACAAATAGTAGAAAGAGACCTCCAGATGTCGGGGTAAAAGATTTGCCTAAAACATAACTGGTGGTTGGTTGATTGTGTTTATGACGACTAATTATCAACACGAGAGATATAGGGCCTAATGGGGGGTTGCTCTCCGTGGGGGTCTTTCTAAGGGAACCTAACTCGTAATAACGCAAGAAAATCCAAGGCTCGAAGAAAACCACGGAAAACTCCGAACGAGTAGGCCGACGAGCGCGATTGGGTTTGACCCAGCACCTCCCGTCTACCAGCTTCGACGGCAGAACCTCTCGGCCACTGGTGGGGGCCATAAAACTGCTGAATAGAAGACTAAATTTTAAAAAAGCCTTAAAATAATTATGTAATAAATCTGAAAGAGAAAAAAGAAATATGTGTTTAATAATCTTGCATATAACTTTGTTAACTACTTAAAATATCTTTCTACACCACTGTGCGAAAAAAACATGGTCGTCTGGCAAATCAAGAGACGTTTATCAGCACGTTATGGGTTCAAAACTCGCGCTCCTCTGTAATTTCTGGATTTTTTTTTCTGTTTATTTATTTATTTATTTATTTATTTATTTAATAATGCTTTTTGAGTTGTGTTATATTTTTCATAAAAAATCTAATTCTACTTAATAAACTAAATGATAATGTAAATAACGCTCATGAGAATTATTTGTATATTTAAATAAAATAATTTTTAAAATGTTATAAAAAGAGTAGCTAAAATTTTATTAAAAAATCTATTTTCAAAGCAACATTGGTGAAACATAATTGAAGACATGAGTGAAAGAAGATATTATGTAACAAAAATTAGAATTCCAGAAAACTGAAGTGAAAATTGTTTGTCGTAATTTAGTTATTTATTTAATTCCGTCTTAGTAGCATATGGTTGTATGCTAATAGGTGATACAAAACTCTCTTAGGAAAGAATATGAACATTTAATTATTAAATATTAGAAATTATTTTCACCATTTAAATTATTAAATACAAAAATATTAAATATTAAAAAATAATGTATCATATGTTCAATACTATCAAGGGAATCACTTTTTGTGCTGCTCACACTTAGCATTGAGACCTGGTGCATTTTAAAACCCTATATTACAAAGTTTGAGAACTGATAAAATTTTTCTGTTAAAATAATATTTCTTCATTTTACAGCAGCATAACTTTCTGAAAATGCAAATTTCGAGACCACTTATCGGACTATTAACACTCAATTTTTTTTTTTAAAAGAAACGCATTTAAAAATACAAATTAGTTAATAATAAGTATAAAATATTGAAAAAAGTTTAAAATTTTTTTCAAGAACCCACGAATTTGATTTTGAAAATTTGCAACATTATATTCATATTTCTGGCGGGGAAAACGTTGGTGATTTGTTTTTCAAAAGTAGAGCTTTCCGGCAAACCCTAGCCATCTGTTTATCATGTGTGAAGAGTGGTTTTTGGACTTCAGTAGAAATTGTAATGTCCGACCTAATTAACCACATTATTTTTTCTAAATTGTGTAAAAATATTAATTTACTTTATAATTACTTTTACCAAAGAACCATTTAATACAACAACATTTCATTTTAAACATTCGAAACTTTATTCCATTCGATTTCAAAAGAAAATAGTTTGCTTATTTCGTGTTTCACTAAAAAATAGTTTTCAATGATATTGAAAGCTTTTATAGAAATATATTTACTATGTATATATTTATCGTCTGCATAGAAAACAAAAGAAAAGATCTAATTCTTGTTTCTTATACTATCAATTATCAAACAAATCGCAATCTAATATAATTCTAATATGTACTGTACTTACTCCCAGCATAAAGCTCTCGAAACTGGTGGACGGGAAGTGCTGGGTTCGATCCCAATCGCGCCGGTCGGCCTAATCGTTCGGAGTTTTCGTGGTTTTCTTCGAACCATGGATTTCCATGCGTTAATACGGGTTAGGTTCCCTTAGAAAGACCCCCACGAAGGGCACTCCCCCTCGGGCCTATATCCCTAGTGTAGATAATCGGCCGTCACAAAATCAACCAACCAACCAACCAACCAACCAACCCAGCATAAAGCGAGCGAAAAATTGTAGCACCATATTTGGCGACTTAACTGACTTTCGGCGTGAAATAAACAACTAAAAATGTAATAATAAAAAATTAAAAGTATAAAAAAGTATATAAAATATTATTTTAACAAAGAAATTTTACGGTTCTCTAACTTCTATGTATAGGGCTACAAAATGCACCAGGTCTCGATGCTAGGTGCGAGCAGCACCAAAAGTGATTCCCTTCTAAGTAGAACTTTACTGTTTTAGTTTTACCATATGACATAATGGTTGGTTGGTTGATTTTTGACGGCCAATTATCTACACGAGGGATATAGGCCCGGGGAGAGTGCCCTCCGTGGGGGTCTTTCTAAGGGAACCTAATCCGTATTAACGCATGGAAGATCCACGGCTCGAAGAAAACCACGAAAACTCCGAACGATTAGGCCAACGGGCGCGATTGGGATCGAACCCAGCACCTCCCGTCTACCAGCTTCGAGAGCAGAACCTCTCGGCCACTGGTGGGGCTATGACATAATGACTCATAATGCTTAATTCCATAAAATAAAACAATTTTTGAGAAAATGTATCATGACACGCTCTTCTACAGAGCTCTTCAATTATCTAATGTAGAGAATTAATTTCTTAAATGATATTTTTCGCAGTTTATCTGAGAAAAATTATATGCGTATTTCTTTTATAATTCAATATAATTTTCTTATAGTTGTGTATTTTAATGACATATACGAAATAAAGAGCAATACGCTGATAAGAAGATAAGATATAAATAATTTTGCCACTTGCTGCAATACACGAAAAACATTTTACTTATACGAAAAGAACCTACGCGTTCTTTTGGAAGAAGACAGATAAACCATCTAAAGTAATTCTATTCTTTTCAAATTTTTATCGCAAACCACAAGTAAGATTCAAATATTCAATATATATATATATATATATATATACTTGGAAAAAGAATTATAATTAAATCTTTTTCATTTTACTTTATTTTCAGCATTGGCATTTTATATCGTATAGCGATGTTTGTATTCTCCAAAATTATTTACGTTTTATGTACTCTGTACAAAATATACATAAACACAGGCTGGGTTGATTTTTGACGGCCGATTATCTATTCGAGGGATATAGGCCCAAGGAGAAGTTCCCTCCGCGAGGGTCTTTCTAAGGGAACCTAACTCGTATTTACGCATGGAAAGCCAAGGTTTCGAAGTAAACCACGAAAACTCCGAAATGGTAACGCCGACGGGCGCAAATGGGTTCGAACCCAACAACTCCCGTCTGCCAGCTTCGAGAGCAGAATCTCTCAGCCACTGAAAGGGTACATAAATGCAGAAAAATTATTGTTTGCACAAAAAATTACTATTGCTTGCAAATTATTCAAATTTATTAATTTTTATCCAATTCAAAAATTAATCATGTTTGATAATATTGAGTTATTAATTTTTATTTCTTTATAGCATTTTTTTTTCATGAAAAATATAAAGCCATTCATGAAGCATTAATAAATAAATAAAAATAGAAAAGAACAATCTGAAGTAAAACCAGAAGGCAGGTGATTTTGAACCCATATCGGCCATACACAAAATATCTTCAGAAAACAGTCGAACGTGGTGGTCCTGACAAACGTTTTTAAGTAGATGAAACATTATTTTCAGGATGATTAAATTCGTTTTCATTTGATATTTTATTTTGCGATTAACTGGTCAGTGTGTTGTTTATAATGGCCGATTATCTGCTGTAGCAATATGGCCCCGGGTTAGGGGGGGGGGACTTTCTAAAGGATCCCTGACTCGTATTAACGCAAGGTTTGAAGAAAACCAAGGAATACTGCGATCGATTGGGCCTTGGGGCGCGATTGGGTTAGAACTCAGCACCTCCCGTCTAGAGTGCAGAACCTCTCAGCCACTGGTGGGGTTAATGATGTCACGGCTTTATTCTATCTTTGGTCTTTCATTAATGAGCGCCCCACCAGTGGCCGAGAGGTTCTGCTCTCGAAGCTGGTAGACGGGAGGTGCTGGGTTCGATCCCAATCGCGCCCGTCGGCCTAATCGTTCGGAGTTTTCGTGGTTTTCTTCGAGCCTTGGATTTCCAAGCGTTAATACGGGTTAGGTTCCCTTAGAAAGACCCCCACGAAGGGCACCCCCCCCCCCTGGGCCTATATCCTTCGAGCAGATAATTGGCCGTCAAAAATCAACCAACCATTAATGAGCATTGTGTATAACAGATCGGGTATCCAAACGTTTGGTTGCCTCTTTGTTATGGAAATACTTGATTTTTCTCTTTTTTAATTACCCGACTGCCAAGAAAGGTTATGTGCTTGACGCGTATCTGGGTATATGGATTTCTTTATACCCTCGAAACAGCCCAACGGCTGGATGGATTTTAATGAATGAGGTCTCTATCGATTTCTCTTAACAGTCTGATGATTACAGGCTAAGTGTTGTTTTTATAAATTCAAAATGGCGTCCGTAAAATGCAAAATGGTGGTAGAGACGAAGCAAAATTTTTACGCACCCTATTGAGTGGCATATCATTGGATAAGTCTTTCAAAATGAAGACGATGTTTCATTGACTATTTTACAGTCATATGCTCCGTTTAAATATTATACAACATGGAAGTTGTGTAGGGAGGATCTCTATCTTTACTGCAACTCTAACCATCATAGACATCTATATAGGCCTCATCAAAACAGTGTTTATAGATAGGAACGAATAATTAAACACAATTTAAAAGCCATCAATACAAGTGAATAAAAAAATAGGTAAGTAACATAAAAATAGTTTCACATTGATGAGAAATAATTAATTTGTTCGCTTTTTACGCAGTCGGTTTTTCTTTTATTTTTTAAATTTAATTTTTACTTGTTTAATGTTATGTAGTGCTTCATTTTAAATAAAGCTTTACTTTATAATGCTCTAAAATTTTAATACTGTATCAAAATACAAAATAATATTAATGAAAGAAAAGTCGATATTCTTTCGCAGCATATGGATGAGTGAAGAGTCTTTCACTGTCATGACATAAGGGGAGAGATCTCTCACTCACCGTACGCCACGAAACTAAACTAGTGCTGTAAACGAATCTAACGGGGATCGAAACCCAAACTACTCATTTCTTGCTAGACTGTAACCGGATCACTGACATAACCACCAGACCCATTGTGACACACGAAATCTTTAGCGTAAAATAAAATCTATTATGATGCGAAATTTCATTTTTCTATTTATTTTTTCACAAACTGAAAAAAATCACATTGAAAATATAGATTAGATGGTGTTGATGGGTCATTTTCAATAAATGCATAAAATTCAGAAAAAACATTTTTTTTAAAAATTACTTTTAAATTTCACATTAAAAATGAAATAAGTGATAATGTATAAGTTAGATGTGTCTGTAAATATAATTAATTAAGCACTTTAGCTTTTGGTATATTTTTATACACTATTTTTCTCAAAATTACCAGTAACATGGTAACAGACTTGACTGGTAACAGACTTGACATTAACAGCAAAATATTTTCCAAAACCTACATGCTAATTATTAACACTAAGAAACAAAACAAAATCTTTAATATATTAACTAGATAATAATATTCAAGTAAAAGAAAGTACTAAACTTATATTTTTAACATAAAAAATTAGGTAGCAGACTTGACATTGAATAAAAATACTCACCTTTATAAAAAATTCTTTACTCCACTACACTGTTGTTTTTCAACGCCAAAAGAAAATGGCTACAAGTAAATATTTAACTAGTATAAGTGTTTTTATTGCAAATGTGCTGCCTTCTCTTGGTGAAATTGTCAACCTTTATTTCATGAAATTGTAGCTTGGTAACAGACTTGACAAAATATGAGGGACGAAATGTTTTGTAGATTTTCTTTTTTTTTTTTTTTTTTGCTGGAATAATGTCAGAAATTTAAAATAATGATGATTTATCTCATTAAATGTCCCAATTACTTTCCTTTTAAAGTGAAAAATGAAGTGAAAAAATATTACAGAATTATAAAATACAGAAGTTGGTTGGTTGTATTTATGACGGCCAATTATCTGCACGAGGGATATAGGCCCAGGGGGGGAGTGCCCTTCGTGGGGGTCTTTCTAAGGGAACCTAACCGTATTAACGCATGGAAATCCAAGGTTCAAAGAAAACCACGAAAACTCCGAACAATTAGGCCGACGGGCGCGATTGGGACTGAACCCAGAGCCTCCCGTCTACCAGATTCGAGAGCAGAACCTCTCAGCCACTGGTGGGGCTATAAAATACAGAAGAGGGACAGCTATTATTTTCTTCTACTAGATGCAAAAATTTGCATCTTTAGGGAAAAAATATGAAAGTGATTATTTTTATATTTTAGAAATATGTTGTGTAGTGTTATTAAATAAATATAATATTTATAGTCAGTTTTAAATAATATATTATGACTACAATTTTTTTTTTTACTGTGGAACAGCATATGTATGCATATTTTAAAAATGACCCTGATGTTATTTATGACGGCCGATTATCTGCACGAAGGATATAGGCCCGAGGAGGATTGAACTCCATCGGTTGGTTGGTTGTATTTATGACGGCCAATTATCTTCACGAGGGATATAGGCCCAGGGGGGTTTGCCGTCCGTGGGGGTCTTTCTAAGGGAACCTAACCCGTATTAACGCTTGGAAGTCCAAGGTTCGAAGAAAACCACGAAAACTCCGAACGATTAGGCCGACGGGCGCGACTGGGTTCGAACTCAGCACCTCCCGTCTACCACCTTCGGTTGGTTGGTTGATTTTGTGACGGCCGATTATCTGCACTAGGGATATAGGCCCGAGGGGGAGTGCCCTTCGTGGGGTTCTTTCTAAGGGAACCTAACCCGTATTAACGCTTGGAAAACCAAGGTTCGAAGAAAACCACGAAAACTCCGAACGATTAGGCCGACGGGCGCGACTGGGTTCGAACTCAGCACCTCCCGTCTACCACCTTCGGTTGGTTGGTTGATTTTGTGACGGCCGATTATCTGCACTAGGGATATAGGCCCGAGGGGGAGTGCCCTTCGTGGGGTTCTTTCTAAGGGAACTTAACCCGTATTAACGCTTGGAAAACCAAGGTTCGAAGAAAACCACGAAAACTCCGAACGATTAGGCCGACGGGCGCGACTGGGTTCGAACTCAGCACCTCCCGTCTACCACCTTCGGTTGGTTGGTTGATTTTGTGACGGCCGATTATCTGCACTAGGGATATAGGCCCGAGGGGGAGTGCCCTTCGTGGGGTTCTTTCTAAGGGAACCTAACCCGTATTAACGCATGGAAATCCATGGTTCGAAGAAAACCACGAAAACTCCGAACGATTAGGACGACGGGCGCGATTGGGATCGAACCCAGCACTTCCCGTCTACCAGTTTGGAGAGCAGAACCTCTCAGCCACTGGTGGGGCTGACTACCACCTTCGAGAGTAGAACCTCTCAGCCACTGGTGGGGCTGAACTCCGTCGGAGTCTTAAATATACATTAAAAAGAGACCCTATAGATGATGGGGTAAAAAAAAAAAAAAAAAAAAAAAGAAGGCTTAACACTAAGCTGTTGACTAGACTAAATATAGAAAAAAGGCTTGAAATAATTAATAACTCTCAAGGGTTGGGTTGATTTTTGACGGCCAATTATCTACACGAGGGATATAGGCCCGGGGGAGTGCCCTCCGTGGGGGTCTTTCTAAGGGAACCTAATCCGTATTAACGCATGGAAGATCCACGGTTCGAAGAAAACCACGAAAACTCCGAACGATTAGGCCGACGGGCGCGATTGGGATCGAACCCAGCACCTCCCGTCTACCAGCTTCGAGAGCAGAACCTCTCGGCCACTGGTGGGGCCAAAAACTCTGAAGGAGAAAAGATAAACGTGGTTTTTAGAATCTTGCGTATAACTTTTGGTTCTGAATATTTTCATTTTCTTTTTATTTATAAATGCTTCATCAGTTGTGTTATATTTTTTCAGAAAAAAATATGACAAAATTAATTATACCACTAGTTGTTGTAATAGGTGGAAATTACATAACTATGTGTAACATTTACGTATTTTTTCATTAGAAAATAGACTAACATAGTAACATAATTTTTTGCTTTTTAAATTTGACTACAAACCATAAGTAACTATTACAACTGTTCAATAAATATAAGTACTGGTCTAAAACCTATGAATTTGCAAATAGCATTAATATGAAATCATTTACATTTTACATGGTATAGCATGATTTGTATTCTCCACAATTATTGATATTTTAAGTACACCATGCAGAAGAAAATAAAATGATATCTGGAGAAATTATTCTTTCCAACAAACAAAATTAATATTGCTTGTTAATTTTTATTTACTTAAAACAGAAATTAGTCATATTTGACAATTTCAAGTATTAGTATCAAAATTTAGTTTGATAAAATGCATTCGATTTATCACGAAAAATAATAAGCAACTGATGAAGCATTCTGAAATAAATATTTATAGGAAAACTAGTCCGAGATAAAACAGAAAGGAAGTGGTTTTGAACTCATACTGTCCAGATTCAAAATCATTAAACTTACTAGCCAGTCATGGCGCTCCCAGTGCAACGCAATATTTGTTTTTAAATGGATGTAACTGTATTAAAAAAAATAATAAATAAATAAACTCGTTTTCTTTTCTTTTCTTTCCTTCAGAGTAAGTTGCTAATTACGTCACGGCTATATTCTACCTTTGGTGTTGTTTATCACGGCCAAATATCTACAGGAGAGATATGGGCCTAAAGAGGGAATATTCTACCTTCCGTAGAAGGTCTATTAACTGGCATTCTATGTGACAAATCAGTAATACAAAGATATGGTTGACTACTTTCTATCTTAAAGAAATACGGTAGAACCTCGATTAACTGAGCTTCGATTAATCAAGGTTTCTGTTAACCGAGCCAATAACGAAGTCTGATTTTTGTGAATGAGCCTTGTAAAAGGCCAACCTATTTAGTTCACTGACCGTGCTATACAGATTCTTCTACCCCCAAAAGCACTCAACTCCCAAGAAACATTGCCCCACCAGCAGCTGAGAGGTTCTGCTCTCGAAACTGGTAGACGGGAAGTGCTGGGTTCGATCCCAATCGCGCCCGTCGGCCTAATCGTTCGGAGTTTTCGTGGTTTCCTTCGAACCATGGATTTCCATGCGTTAATACGGGTTAGGTTCCCTTAGAAAGACCATCACGAAGGGCACTCCCCCTCGGGCCTATATCCCTAGTGCAGATAATCGGACGTCACAAAATCAACCAACCAACCAACCAACCCAAGAAACATTGGACCCTGAGAAGTCAACAGCGAACAATGCTTTGTTTCCAATGGCCATGTGAACTTTCGTACATTTTTTAATATCCTTTTTAAAATGTACTACTAGTAGTTGATATTCTTTTTAAATTTGTTAAGCTGTGAAACATAACTTTGCATATATTTATTTTTATTATTTAAAAAATGTTAAATTCGTAAGCAGAGCGAGTTTTTACACACAGTTTCTATTAACCGAGATTTCCGATATCCGAGTTATTAACGGTTCCAATTAGCTCGGATAATCGAGGTTGTACTGTACTTTTTAACCATTTGGAAAAATGGTTATTGTCCTCGTCAGGGTAGGAAATCAAAAGTTATCTGAAGCTTTTTATTGGTTTAATCCACATTTTATTCGTTTTCTGATTGGTCTATACAGTAATCTGTATTTCCCTTTACTTTCAACAGAAATGGATACTTCTGTTGCCATTGTGACAAAAAAATAATAAAAACTACAAAAAAAATTAATAACTCAGAAACAAATTGAGATACAGCTTTCAAACAAATTGCATTTTGTAAATTTTTTTTTTCAACACGACGGTGTAAAAAGTAATATTGTGGGATGTTTAGAAGTTTAAGAATGAAATTTCATTTAAAATTGGTCGTCAGACTTCTTGGAAATCTGACGATGGAAAAGCCTTTTCCCGAACAGCCAATAAAATGCTTGGATAATACGTAAGTTTCAGGTGGATAATACGTAATGTAGGATCAACTCCGTGCGATATTTTATGTCTTAAAAAAAATCATTTCCCAAATAGTCGGTGTAATTTCTTAAATTCCTTTTTTTTTTTTTTTTTTTTTTTTTTTTTTTTTTTTTTATGTAGTGTTTCTGATTAAGAGGCTACTTCAGTCAAATGGAAAGACCCGTTAGCTAATGTTAATCCTATGGAAGAAATTTATAAAGATATCTCGGTCGCATTTCAATATTGTAACGAAATTAGCATTCTGTGCTCGGGAGAGCCTTCTTGTTGATCAAGGCCCACCCCACTAAATATAGCGATACTGGAATTATCTGCTGTGTGAACCGATGGCTCCAAGGTAAAGCGCTGGACTACAGACCAGCAGGTAGTGAGGTCGATCCCCGTGGAGGCAAGTGTCCTAAAATTCGTTTTGGTTTAAAGATTGCTTTGTGTTTATTTCTAGTTCCTTCGGAAATATGCTAATTGTGCTTATGTTAATTATTATGTTAATCGTTATTTGATTTCTAGAACTTTCCAAGCTTGGAATGTTCCATTCGAGAAAGTACCCCTCGAGTGTATTTAAGCTGCTGTAACCTTGAGTTGGGGGAATAAAGCTTTGAGTTGGTTCATGCTTGTTGTATTCACTCGTTCTCAGTCAACACCTACGCGACAGTTTGGTGGAAGCGCCGGGTAAGATACGAACTACGGAAGAGCCACGCAGATGTTTACGCCTTCAAGGATTGTCTCCTGAATTTGGCCTCTTACCCGATCCAAGGAGAGTTAGAAGAAAGATGCCTGAGAGTAAGGACAGTGTCCCAGAGAATGCTAGTACCGTTCCAACTAACGTTGCTCCTGTACCCATCCTGACATACCAGCTACCTCGGAATCCGTGCATCTTTTCGGGAGAGGACGAACAAGATGTCAGCAGGTGGCTGAAAGATTTCAAACGAATTGCCACCTATAACCGCTGGGATGAACCGATGTGTCTTGCGAATGTTATTTTCTATCTTGCTGGAACAGCTCGACAATGGTTCGACAACAATGAGGAAAGTTTTACTAATTGGACTGCATTTAAAAATTCCTTAGAAAACACATTCTGCCGAACGGACGACGTAAAGAGACAAGCTGAAAGACTGTTGCTTACACGGGCGCAGAAAACTGGTGAAATGGCCGAATCTTACATCCAAGACGTTCTTGCCCTGTGTCGTAAAGTTAACTCCTCTATGCCAGAAGGAGAGAAAGTGGCTCATCTCATGAAGGGGATTGCAGAAGATTTGTACCAGGTCCTGTTGGTTCAGGATTATCAGACTGTCGATGACTTCGTAAAACGCTGCCGTCAAATAGAAACTCTTCGACGTAAACGTGTCACCCGGCCAACATTCCAGAGACTCCCTAATGTTGCTACGATGTCAGCCGAAACGGACATAGGTGACATAACATCATTGATACGAATAATTGTGAAAGAAGAGCTTAAAAAGTTCTTGCCGGAAGCAAGTTGCTGCACCAACGATGAATGCGAATCTCCAACGGACGTCGCTTCGTTAATAAGAGAAGAAGTTATGGAGGCATTGGCACCACTCACGGGTCCAAAAAGTCGTACCTTCACTCCCCGACGCACAGTTCCGGTCAGGCCTCAACCAAGGTATGAAGCCAAAAACAGCACCGTTCCACAACGAAAGACAGATATATGGAGAACAACCAATAATGTACCCCTTTGTTACCATTGTGGACGTCCAGGGCACGTGCTCAGGTACTGTAGAGAAAGACGCAGGGTATTCGCGGATGCAAATACCTCTTGGGCATCCAATCCTGGACGAGGTATGGACACTGACTCCCTACGCAGCTCCGACGATAATTATGCGCAGACCATGTCTTCAAGTTTCAGAAGTAGTTCGCCTTATCCCCGTCGCACTTCTAGCCGTCGGCAGTCGCAGTCACCTATACGTCGCTCTAGCCGTTCTCCACGCCGAGCTAAAGAGGAAAACTAGCTCTAGCGACCTATGCAGGAGGTGAGGCCGCAATAAAAGAAAATCCTCCAGCGTACATTATAACCAAGTTAAAAAAAAAACACCACCTATGTTACCGTAAATGGACAGTGTGTAAAAGCCCTCGTCGACTCTGGTGCCGATTATTCGGTTATATCTGAAGCATTTCGCAGGCAGTTGAATGTACCTATGTTTAGTGAAAATGGACCTATATTGAAGACTGCATCTGGAAAGCCGGTATCCGCCTCAGGACATTGTGTATTAAAAGTCAACTTGAATGGAAATGTGAAACCATTTGACTTTCTTGTGTTTCCACGATGTAGCCATAAAATGATACTTGGATGGGACTTTTTCCGTGCCACTGATGCTGTTATAGATTGTGGGAATGAAGAGCTTCAACTATCGGAAATTCTACCAGACACAGTGGTATGTAAATCTGATTCTCCCTTGCTTGCCGCAACAGATTACGTAATTGAGGCAAATTCAGCTAAGCAAATATGTACCGTTAGTCCAGACATTCAAGAAGCAGATAAAGCTATGGTTGTTGGCAACAAAACTCTCATGTGGGAAAGAGAGCTATCCATACCAGCATCAATCATTACGGTAGAAAATAATTGCTGTAAAATATGGGTAACGAATTTCTCTGGACGAACTCAGATAATACCAAAGAGGATGAATATAGCTTGCTTAACAGTAATCGAAAATAACTCCATCTGTTCGCTGAATGATACTGACAGAGAACATACCAAAAGACGTAAGTCCAGAAAGACACTGATTCGTGGAAAATTTAAAGAAATGTTAGATAATGAGCTAACTAGTCAAGAAGTAGACGCACTCTTAAATCTTCTGGAAGAGTATAGTGATATTTTCGACATTAACAGAAAATCGAAGAAATCTAGATGCAATGGTGTAAATCACAAGATTGACACAGGGAACAGCGCTCCAATTAAACAGAGACCTTATCGTACCTCAGCAACTGAGAAACGACTAATTGAAAATGAAGTACAACGAATGCTAAGAGAAGACGTGATACAGCCCTCAAACAGTCCTTGGTCATCTCCAGTCGTGCTTGTGAAGAAGAAAAACGGTGAATGGCGCTTCTGTGTCGATTATAGAAGATTGAACAAAGTCACTAAAAAAGACGTCTATCCGCTGCCACGCATCGACGATGCTTTAGATTGTCTCGCCGGTGCGACGATTTTCTCTATGATGGACTTGAAGTCAGGTTATTGGCAAATAGAAGTTGATGAAAAAGATCGAGAAAAGACAGCTTTTGTGACATCAGACGGCCTCTATGAGTTTAAAGTCATGCCGTTTGGGCTATGCAATGCTCCCGCTACATTCGAACGAATGATGGATGCAGAACTGCGAGGACTCAAATGGAACATCTGTCTTTGCTATTTAGACGACATCATTGTGTATGCACCAAATTTTCAAGAGCACCAATTACGCCTGAGAAAAGTTTTGCAATGTATTCAAGAGGCAGGGTTGACGCTTAACTCCAACAAATGCTCGTTCGGCAAAAAGAAGCTGACCATATTAGGACACCTAGTAGATCAACATGGGATCTATCCCGATCCACAAAAGACAGCTGCTGTGACAAAGTTCCCTGTTCCAGAAAATGTTGCAGATGTTCGAAGTTTTCTAGGCCTGTGCTCGTATTACAGACGATTCATCAGAAATTTCGCCGATATCGCCAAACCCTTGCATGAGTTATTAAAGAAAGATGCCAAGTTTTCTTGGGGCACATCGCAGAGGGAATCTTTCGCAACGCTTAAGAAGTTACTGACCAGTGGACCTGTTTTGGGACATTTTCTTCAAAACGCTGAAACGAAGATACATACAGATGCTAGTGGCTATGGCATTGGTGCAGTATTAGTCCAGGATCAAGATGGTAAGGAAAGACCAATAGCCTACGCCTCCAGATCCCTGACCGCAGCGGAAAAGAACTATTCTACAACCGAAAAAGAATGCCTTGCTGTCATTTGGGCGATCAGTAAATTCAGACCGTACATTTTTGGAAAACCCTTTACTGTAGTGACGGACCACCATTCTTTATGCTGGTTAGCTAATGTTAAAGATCCATCTGGAAGACTTGCACGTTGGGCTTTGAGGTTACAGGAGTACGACATCAACGTCATCTATAAGAGTGGTCGAAAACATTCCGACGCTGACTCACTGTCAAGAAAGCCCCTTGCCGAGATAGCAGTCGACGATAATGGAGAAATCCCTTTCTTTGCTGTCATCGCAGACTACGGAAAAGAACAGCTAAAAGATAAGCAGTTGAAATCCATAATTAAAACTACCCAAAAAGGCGATGGATGCCGAGGTTACCAAATGAGAAGCGGGGTACTCTATAAAAGAAATTACGACCCTATGGGACAGCAATGGCTCTTGGTAGTCCCGAAACAACTCCGTCGCGATATACTAACAAGTCTTCATGATGCTCCAACTGCCGGTCATCTCGGATTCGCCAAAACGTATGATCGGATAAGGAGGAAGTATTATTGGCCAGGACTGTATGGTAGCATACGCCGTTATGTGGCACACTGTCGAGAGTGCCAAAGACGGAAATCTCCACCTGGACTTCCACCTGGACAACTTCATCCAATAAAGCCCCCTGATGCACCATTCGCTAAAATTGGAATAGATTTACTTGGACGCTTCCCAATAACTCGGAACGGGAACCGATGGATTATTGTCTGCACGGATTACCTGACGAGATTCACAGTTACAAAGGCATTACCAACTGCTGAGGCTACTGAAATTGCCCAATTTATAGTTGAAGAAATCGTACTCAAGCACGGTGCGGACAAAGAGATGATAAGTGATCGAGGACGTTCCTTCCTATCCAATATTGTGAAAGACATTAATCAATTATGCCAAACATCTCATCTTCTAACGACAGCCTATCACCCACAAACCAATGGACTGACCGAAAGATTTAACAAAACTTTGGCCGACATGCTGTCTATGTATGTTGACGTTGAGCAAAGAAATTGGGATACAGTCTTGCCTTTTGTGACTTTCGCTTACAATTCAGCAAAACAAGATACCACCGGGTTCAGTCCCTTCTTTCTCGTACACGGTAGAGATATACAGACTCCTCTGGATGTGATCTTTCCTCATTTCGCAGAACCATATAACGAAAATTATGCACAACATCTAGTCACCAGGGCAGAGGAAGCTAGACAGCTGGCGAGACTTCACATCCTCAAGTCGCAAGCAAGTGACAAACGAAGATATGACGAAAGACATCGACCACTCAGCTATAATATCGGAGACCTAGTCTGGGTTTTTACTCCCATACGAAAAGTTGGACTTTCGGAAAAACTTCTAAGGCGTTATTTCGGACCGTACCGAATCACACGACGACTATCTGATGTATCATACGAAGTAGAGAGCATGGAAGAGAATAAAAGGCGACGAAGTTTAAAGGACGTAGTCCATATTCTGAGGCTGAAACCCTATTTTGATCCAAACGAGCAAATAGCTGATGAAGAAACGCACAGAAATTCCAGGGGACCTGTCACGAGAAGTCAGACTAGATTGCAGCGGGACGCTGCTTCCTCCTAAGGAAGGGGAAATGTAACGAAATTAGCATTCTGTGCTCGGGAGAGCCTTCTGGTTGATCAAGGCCCACCCCACTAAATATAGCGATACTGGAATTATCTGCTGTGTGAACCGATGGCTCCAAGGTAAAGCGCTGGACTACAGACCAGCAGGTAGTGAGGTCGATCCCCGTGGAGGCAAGTGTCCTAAAATTCGTTTTGGTTTAAAGATTGCTTTGTGTTTATTTCTAGTTCCTTCGGAAATATGCTAATTGTGCTTATGTTAATTATTATGTTAATCGTTATTTGATTTCTAGAACTTTCCAAGCTTGGAATGTTCCATTCGAGAAAGCACCCCTCGAGTGTATTTAAGCTGCTGTAACCTTGAGTTGGGGGAATAAAGCTTTGAGTTGGTTCATGCTTGTTGTATTCACTCGTTCTCAGTCAACACCTACGCGACAATATTTTTAAATGATTTCTTTTGCATTGAATAGTTGAGATCGATCTGTATGCAGGCCGTTTTTTACTTTTTCGATTTTGTTTAGAGGTATTTCTTATGAGGACACTTTCATTTTCGGAACCGGTTTTGAAAGTAAAAGCATCCTCATAAAAAAATATCTACAATCAATATCTAAAAAGTAAACAACGGCCTGCATACAGATCGATCTCAACTATTCAATGCAAAAGAAATCATTTAAAAATATTGAAATGCGACCGAGATATCTTTATAAATTTCTTCCATAGGAATAGCATTAGCTAACGGGTGTTTCCATTTGACTGAAGTAGGGCCTTAAAGGAATTTTTGCATTCTAATGCTCGTAATCTTTATACTGGATCAAAACATATATATAAAAGAATGACAGACAAAAAAGTAAGCGTCGATTTTCTCGCGCAGCATATGGATGAGTGTAGGGTCTAGTCACCATCATAACATAAGGTGACTGTACTCTCACTCACCGTATGCCACGAAACAGGTGCTGCGGTGCATCTAAAGAGCTTCGAAACCCTAACCTTCGTTTCTTTGAGCTACCGTAACCGGATCACTGTCAGAACCGCTAGACCCATTGTGGCACACCATGTCATCAACATAAAATAATATCTTAAAAGAAGAACAGAAAACTGATGAGTACAAGACTAAATACATAAAAAACGCCTTGAAATAATTATTTATTGATTCTGAAAAATAAAAAAAATAAAGAGAATAATCTTGCTTTGAGAGCAAACATAAATACACTGAATTTGTAATTTTAAAATTGTATAATATGAATATGAATTATTAAATTTAATTTTTGAAAAAAATATGAATTGCAACCTACGATTTTTTTTTTCGATAGATTTACATTTATTATGTCCTGCTTTATGCAAATTCTCAATTTCAAATTTTTCTTACAAATAATTTTTGAATTATGCTTAAAAAACGTCAAAATGGTGGTATAAGGGTCCGTCTATGATGTGCAGTAAAGCATAATTTGAAAAATATATTTTACTCATTTTATTGAAACATTTAAGCTGGCAATAGTCAAAACGCCCCACCAGTGGCCGAGAGGTTCTGCTCTCGAAGCTGGTAGACGGGAGGTGCTGGGTTCGATCCCAATCGCGCCCGTCGGCCTAATCGTTCGGAGTTTTCGTGGTTTTCTTCGAGCCGTGGATGTTCCATGCGTTAATACGGATTAGGTTCCCTTAGAAAGATCCCCACGGAGGGCACTCCCCCCGGGCCTATATCCCTCGTGTAGATAATTGGCCGTCAAAAATCAACCCAACCCAACGCAATAGTCAAAACATATTAAGCGAGTGAAGTGCTCATATGTTCATAACTATTTTAACAACTTAAAATATTTTTTGGACCATTATGCGAAAAGCGTAGCCGACTCGCCAAATCAATAGACATGATTTAGTACGGTTTGTGTTCAAAACTCGTGCTCCCCTATAATTTTGATTTTTTTTCTATTTCATTTTTATTTATTTAATAATGCTTTATCAGCTGTTTAATTCCCACCAGTGACCGAGAGGTTCTGCTCTCGAAGCGGGTAGACCGGAGGTGCTGGGTTCGATCCCAATCGCGCCCGTCGGCCTAATCGTTCGGAGTTTTCGTGGTTTTCTTCGAACCTTGGTTCTCCAAGCGTTAATACGCCCCACCAGTGGCCGAGAGGTTCTGCTCTCGAAGCTGGTAGACGGGAGGTGCTGAGTTCGATCCCAATCGCGCCCGTCGGCCTAATCGTTCGGAGTTTTCGTGGTTTTCTTCGAGCCGTGGATTTTCCATGCGTAAATACGGATTAGGTTCCCTTAGAAAGACCCCCACGGAGGGCACTCCCCCCCCCGGGCCCATATCCCTAGTGTAGATAGTTGGCCGTCAAAAATCAACCCAACCCAACCCAAGCGTTAATACGGGTTAGGATCCCTTAGAAAGACCTCCACGGAAGGCACCCCCCCCCCCCCTTAGGGCCTATATCCATGTGCTAAAACGTTGCCAATCATTCAAAATAATTGAGACGTGGGCATGGGAAGAGGACTAAGTGCCAAAAAAATCCATTTTATCGTTGATAATATAGTAAATACGCCAATAGCATAGTAAGGAGAGTAAGTATAGTCGTGGGGAAAAAAATGTAAACACTCCATATTAACACTGCAATAAATTATTGTAAAAGAAATTTACTGGTACCAAAGGATTGGAAATAAAGTCTACTTTTAAATGATATATATGTCGTAGGCTAATTGAGAAATCAGGCTCTTTGCAAAGAGCCGGGCTAATTGGAGAATCACCTCTCTTTTTCCAATTAGCCTGATATTTTTCAGGCTTATTGCAAAGAGCCTAGACACAGTTAGGCTAATTGAAAATTGACCAGTTATCTCCTAATCAGAATGATTTTTTTAGGCTTATTAACCCATAACCCGACCCGAACTTGAAAAATAAATTACAACAGACCGTACCCCGATCCGAGCAAGACAAAATAGTTTCAGTCTACACGCAACCCGACCCGAACCTAAGAATTCAATTTGAAAAAAAAAAAAAAAAAAAAAAAAAAAACCCGGAATCTGAACCCGACAAAAATATTTCAATGAACCATAACTGATCAAAGCAAGACAGAAATAATTTCTGAGTTCATGCAACCCTATCCGAACCTAAAAATTCTATTTGAAAAAAACACGGAATCTGAACCCGACAAAAATATTCCAGTGAACCATAACCGATCCGAACAAGACAAAATAATTTCTCAGGACATGCAACCCAACCAGAACATAAAAATTCAATTTGAAAAAACCCCCGAAATCTGAATCGAACCAAATCTGAACCCGACAAAAATATTTCAATGAAACATAGCCGATCCGAACAAGACAAAATAATTTCTCAGGACATGCAACCCGACCCGAACCTAAAAATTCTATTAGAAAAAAAAATCCGGAATCTGAACCCGACAAAAATATTCCAATGAACCAAAACCGATCCGAGCAAGAAAAAATAATTTCTGAGGACATGCAATCCAACCAGAACCTGAAAATTCAATTTGAAAAAAAACCCGAAATTTGACGCGAACCAAATCTGAACCCGACAAAATTATTCCAAAGAACCATAAGCGGATTCGAGCAACACAAAATAATTTCCGTGGACATGTTACCCGATATGAACCTAAAAAGTCCATTTGAAAAAACCCGTAATCCGACCCGAACCAAATCTGAACCGCAAAATATTCTATTGAACCATAACCCGGTCTTAGAGAGACAAAATAATTTCCGTGGACACACACCCCAACCTGAACCGAAAATTTCATTTAAAAAACTGACGTTTGAACCCGACAATATATTCCAAAGATCGATAATCCGATACGAGCAAGACAAAATAATTTCCGTGGACACGAAACCGACCGCAACTTAAAACTTCCATTTGAAATAACCTGAACCAAATATGAACCCAACAAAAATGTTAACCGGGCCATACCCATATCCGGAATCTTAACCAGATCCGAGCAAGACAAATTAATTTCCGTGGACACGCAACACGACCAGAACCTTAAAATTCCATTTGAAGACAATCTGAAACCCGATTCTAACCCAATCTTAAACCGGCAAAAGTATTCCAAAGAACCATAACTCGATCGGAGCAAGACAAAATAATTTCCGTCGACAGACAACCCGATCCGAGCAAGACAAAATAATGTCCGTGGACACGCACCCCAACCCGAACATAAAATTTCATTTGAAATAAAACGACATTTGAACCCGTCAAAAATATTCCAAAAATCCATAATCCTATACGAGCAAGACAAAATTATTTCCGTGGACGCGCAAACCGACCCGAACCCAAAAATTCCATTTGAAAAAACCCGAACCCGACAAAATTATTCCTAAGAACCATAACCGGATCGGAGCAAGACAAATTAATTTCCGTGGACAAGCAACACGACCAGAACCTAAAAATTTCATTTGAAGTCAACCTGCAATCCGACCCGAACCAAATTTTAACCCGACAAAAATATTCCAAAGAAGCATAACCCAATCCGAGCAAGACAAAATAATTTCCGTCGACAGGCAACCCGATCCGAACCTGAAAGTTCAAGTTGAACTCCACCCGAAACTCGACCCGAACCCGGGTTATGGAAGGTTTTCGGGTTTACTTCAAATGGAACTTTTAGGTTCAAATCCGGTTGCAAGTCGAAATAAATTATTTTGTCTTGATCGGATCGGGTTACGGTTTTTTGAAATATTTTTGTCGTTTTCAGATCGGGATCGGGTCGGGTTTAAAGTTGACTTCAAATGAAATTTTCAGATTCTGGTCGTACTGCTTGTACACGTAAATTAATTTGCATTGCTTGGATCGGGGTACGGCCTGATGTACTTTTATTTCGGTTTCTCGTCGGGTTTCGGGTTAACTTCAAGTAGAACTTTCAGGTTCGGATCAGGTTGCATGCCGGCGGAAATTATTTTGTCTTGCTCAGATCCGGTTATGGTTCTTTGGAATATTTTTGACGAATTCAGATTTGGAACGGTTCAGATTTCGGGTTTTTTCTAATGGAATTTTTAGTTCGGGTCGGGTTGCGTGTACACGGAAATTATTTTGTCTTGCTCGGATCTGATTATGGTTTTGGGAGGCATTTTTGTCGGATTCAGATTTGATTCGGGCCAGATTTCAGGTTTTTTTCAAATGGAATTTTTACGTTCGAGTCGGGATGCGTATCCACGGAAATTACTTTGTCTTACTCGGATCGGGTTATGGTTCTTTCGAATATTTTTGTCTGTTATTATATTTGGTTCGGGTCATATTTCGGGTTTTTTAAGCAAAATTTTTAGGTTCGCATCGTGTCCATGGAAATTATTTTGTCTTTCTCGGATCGGATTATGGTTCTTTGGATTACTTTTGTCGGGTTCAGATTTGATTCGTGTCAGATTTCGAGTTGTTTCTATTGGAATTTTTAGGTTCGGTTCGTGATGCGTGTCCACAGAAATTCTTTTGTCTCGGATCGGGTTATGGGTTTTGGGAATATTTCTGTCGGATTCAGATTTTGTTCGGATAAGAATTCAGGTGGTTTTTTTAAATGAAATCTTTTGGTTCGGATCGGGTTGCGTGTCCTCGAAAATTATTTTGTCTTGCTCGGATCGGGTTGTGGTTCTATAGAATAATTTTGTCAGTTATCATATTTGGTTCGGATCATATTTCGGGTTGTTTTCAAACAAGATTTTTATGTGCGGGTCGGATTGCGTGTCCAGGGAAATAATTTTGTCTTGCTCGGATCGGGTTATGGTTTTTTTGAATATTTTTGTCAGGTTCAGATTTGGTTCGTGTCACATTTCGTGTTTTACTAATGGAAATTTTAGGTCCGAGTCGGATTGCGTACCCACAGAAATTATTTTGCCTTGCTCGGATCCGGTTATTGTTCTCTGGAATAATTTTGTCGGGTTCAGATTTGGTTCGCGTGAGATTTCGGGTTTTTTCAAATTGAATTTTTAGGTTCTGGTTGGGTTTCATGTCTTTAGAAATTATTTTGTCTTGCTCGGATCGGTTATGGATCATTGAAATATTTTTGCCGGGTTCAGATTTGGTTCGGTTCAGGTTCCGGGTTTTTTTCAAATAGAATTTTTAGGTTCGGGTCGGGTTGCATGTTCCCGGAAAATTTGCCTTGCTTGAATCGGTTACGGTTCATTGGAATAGTTTTGTCGAGTTTAGATTCGGTTTAGATCGGGTCAGATTCCGTTTTTTTTTTTTTTAATGGAATTTTTAGGTTCGGGTCGGGTAGCGTGTAGACTGAAATTATTTTGTCTTTCTCGGATCGGGGTACGGTTTGTTTTAAGTTATTTTTCGGGTTCGGGTCGAGTTATGGGTTAATAAGCCTAAAAAATCATCCTGATTGGGATATAAGTGGTCATTTTTCAATTAGCCTGAAGGTGCCTAGGCTCTTTGCAATAAGCCTGAAAAATATCAGGCTAATTGAATAAAGAGTGATGATTCTCCAATTAGCCCGGCTCTTTGCAAACAGCCTAGGCCCTTTGCAAAGAGCCTGATTTCTCAATTAGCCTATGACATATATAACATTTGATTAGGGGGTGATCTACATATATAAACGAACCCATCCTTTGTTTTTTTCAATAGCAATATCCAAGTGTGACACCGCACCACCAGTCGCTGAGAGGTTCTGCTCTCGAAACTGGTAGACGGGAGGTGCTGGGTTCGAACTCAATCGCGCCCGTCGTCCTAACCGTTTCGGAGTTTTCGTGGTTTTCTTCGAAACAGTGGATTCCCATGTGTAAATACGGGTTAGGTTCCCTTAGAAAGACCCTCATGAAGGGCACTCCCCCTAGGGCCTATATCCCGCGAGTTGATAATCGGCCGTCAAAAATCACCCCAACCCAAACCAAGTATGACACCATCCTTAAATTAGCTTAAAAACAAATTTACACGAAATTCGTATGATTAGTTTCAGGGTTAGGTTGGGTTGATTTCAGACGGCCCATTATCTACTCGAGGGATACAGGCCCTAGGGTGGGGGGGGGCCCTCCGTGGGAGTCTTTCTAACGGAACCTAACCCGTATTTACGCATGGAAAATCCAAGGTTTCGAAGAAAACCACGAAAACTCCGAAACTGTTAGGCCGACGGGCGCGATTGGGTTCTAGCCCAGCACCTCCCGCCTACCAGCTTCGACAGCAGAACCTCTCAGCCACTGGTGGGGCTATTAGTTTAAGAGAAATTAATTATTTTAAAATCAGCCTATTTTAGGGATTGTATCCAAATTGAATTTCTGTACTCGATTGTTCAAATGCAGCTGAATGACTATGTCACTTCTATTAATGTATTATATTTTCCCAATATGAGCATTTCACTCGCTTAATATGTTTTGATTATTGCCAGCCCAAATGTTTCAGTAGAATGAGTAAAATATATTTTTTCAAATTATGCTTTACTGCGCATCATAGACGGCCACCATTGTAACTGTTTTTGAGCATAATTCAAAAATTACTTGGAAGAAAAATTTGAAATTAAGTTGGGTTTGGTTGATTGTTGACGGCCAATTATCTACACGAGGGATATAGGCCCAAGGGGAGTGCCTTCCGTGGAGGTCTTTCTAAGGGAACCTAATCCGTATTAACGCATGGAAATCCACGGTTCGAAGGAAGCCACGAAAACTCCGAACGATTAGGCCAACGGGCGCGATCGGGTTCGAACCCAGCACCTCCCGTCTACCAGCTTCGAGAGCAGAACCTCTCAGCCACTGGTGGGGCGTTTTGAAATTAAGAACAATCAGGAGATAATAAATGTAGATCTATCAGAAACTTTGTAGGTTGAAATTCTTATTTTTTCAAATATTAATATCATAATTCAAATTACTATTATACAATTTTTAAAATTACAAATTCAATGTATTTATGGTCGTATTTTTGGTATTATAACCACAGAAAGAATTATCACATTAGGAAAATAATTTCAGGAGATATAAATAAAAATATGAAAATGTAATTTAACATTATAAGTTCTAAATTTTGAATGTTTATAATTCAAAAACTTATCATCCATATGACTTCAAATTTCATTTTCAGGAATAATTTGAATTTAAAATATATTATCAAAATTGGACATTGCCATTAAAAAAAACAGAGTTTGGTCTGGTTTTGATTTTATATGCCTACCCTAAGCCAATTTCGTATACATCATTTAAAAGTAGACTTTATTGCCAATAGTTTGGTACCAGTAACTTTCTTCTATTATAATTTGTTGCAGAGTTAGAAGGGATGTTCATTTTTTTCCCACGAATGTACATATGCCGTTTTTCTATTACTACTTATGATGGCCGTAAGATGCTTCAAACAATAACTCAAGTGCCTTCGGCATGGAAAAGGTGGCCTTTCCTGTAAAATTTCATTTTGGCATTTCATTAAAGCGTGTAATGCATGGTCGACTGGTCGAAGCAACGGACTAGAGTTAGTAGGGTATGTTTTCACAACCTGTGCTCGCCTTTAATTCCGTATTTTTTTCATTTTCTTTTTATTTATTTAACCACGCTTCATCATTTGTCTTACAATTTTCCTTAAAAATCTAACCCTACTGAATAAACCAAATTTTGATATCAATAAAGACTATGAAATTTATTTATATTATTAAAATAAAATAATTGTTAAAATGTGATTAACAGAGTATCTAAAATTCTATTGAAAAGACATTTTTCAAAACAATATTTGTGAAAAATATTTATTTAATGAAAAGGATTAATTTCTTAAAACTAATTTTTCTGAATTTACTCAGAAAAATGATATCCATACTTGCGCATTCTAGTAACAATTATGAAAAAAAGAGTTACTGTAAAAGAATTACCACATTTCGAAAGACAGATGAATTGTTGAAATACTATCGCTGAGAGAAAACAGTTTTTGATGATCAAGGGATTTTTTCCCCTAATTCTACCAAACATTTCGCCGAAAACCACGTTGGGTTGGGGTGGATTGATTTTTTGACTGCCGATTATCAACTCGAGGGATAGAGGCCCTATGGGGGGGGGGGGTTCCCTCCGTGGGGGATCTTTCTAAAGGAACCTAACCCGTATTTACGCATGGAAATCCACGGTTCGAAGAAAACCACGGAAACTCCGAACGATTAGGTCGATGGCCGTGATTGGGTCGAGCCCAGCACCTCCTGTCTACCAACTTCGAGAGCAGAACCTGTCGGCCACTGGTGGGGCCAAAAATCACATTGAAAGGAACAAATATTTTGCTCTTATTTCAGTGATCCTACTTTTATCACTCGTAAAAAAAAAAAAAAAAAAAAAAAAAAAAAAAAAAAAAAAAAAAAAACGAGAAAATCTTAATATAGTTTAAATAATGAACAATTCTTAACCTGCAAAATACTTGTTTTAACAGTGCTAGTATTAAGCGATTTCGACTGTACTTTATTTTTTTTTCAAGAACTGTAATGCTTCATTCTACATAATTTTTTTCTGACTATCACTCTAAAAATTTTATGCTGTACCAAATGACAAAGACAGACAAGGGAAGAATTGTTGATTTTCTCTCAAAGCATATGGACGAGTCTGAAGTCTAGTCACCATCATAACATAAGGTGACTACACTCTAACTCATACTATGCCATGAAACTTTAAATTATTTCATCAACTTCACCGAAGGAGAATCGAACCCCAAACCTTTTCTTCCAACCGGTGCGCTAAATGAACTATTGTTATAACCGCCAGACCCATGGTGACACACTAGCTCCACAACATGAAACAAAGTCTATCTTAATGGGAGAAATTATTACTGTATTGACTTTTTCTCAAAAATGCTGATATAAAGTATATATTCAATGAAACCACTAGTTTTTGAATTAAAAGATTTTTCTAACACAATACTGGTTTACAAAAGATGAAGGAAAAAGACTTGAAAAAAATTTGTACTAACTCTAAACAAGAAAAAAACAAAAATGAATTCTAATAGCTTGCATATGTCGTTATATTTAGTTGACATATTTTGTCACAGATTCGTGGGAACACCACAGCGAAACGACTAAAGCAGCGGATTTGAGTAAGGACGGTTCGGTTTCAAAATACAGGTATCCTTTCAGATTTCACTATTCTCATTTTATTTATTTAATGTTGTTTCATCGTTTGTTTACATTTTTCCTGATAAATCTAATGCTATTTAACAAACTATATTTTGATATCTATAAGATATATGAGTTGGGTTGGGTTGGGTTGATTGTTGACGGCCAATTATCTACATGAGGGATATGGGCCCTAGGGGGAGTGCCTTCCGTGGAGGTCTTTCTAAGGGAACCTAATCCGTATTAACGCATGGAAATCGACGGTTCGAAGAAAACCACGAAAACTCTGAATGATTAGGCCGACGGGCGCGATTGGCTTCGAACCCAGCACCTCCCGTCTACCAGTTTCGAGAGCAGAACCTCTCAGCCACTGGTGGGGCTTATAAGATATATGAAATTTATTCCTTTTATTAATTAGTATACTTCTTACGATGTGTTAAACTGAGCTTTTAAAATTTTACTGAGAAATAGTTTTCCAGAAAATATTGGAAACATAAATATTTAATGAACATAATTAATATCTTAGAATATAAATCTCTAAAAAATAATTTTTCTACGGTAGTTTGATTACGTTTTTATATATTACACATTATATATACATATTTTGTTATGGTTGGTTGGTTGGTTGTATTTATGTCGGCCAATTATCTGCACGTGGGATATAGGCCCTAAGGGGGGGAGTGCCTTCCGTGGAGGTCTTTCTAAGGGAGCCTAACCCGTATTAACGCTTGGAGAACCAAGGTTCGAAGAAAACCACGAAAACTCCGAACGATTAGGCCGACGGGCGCGCGATTGTGATCGAACCAAGCACCTCCCGTCTACCAGCTTCAAGAGCAGAACCTCTCAGCCACTGGTGGGGCTATATTTTGTTATGATTGTGTATTTTAATGGTATAAAACTAATACATCATAAAAATATTAGATACAGATAAATATACCACTAGTTGCAATACATGGTTATTGCCACAGATAATTATACCACAAGTTGTAATGCGCGGAAATTATGTTACTAAATGTAACTTTTTACGCATTTTTGCAATAGAAAATAGACTAAGATTGTAACGTAATTTTATTCTATTTAAACTTTGACGGCAACCCCAAATAAGATCAACAAATATAAATACTAATGTTCAAAATATATTTTTGTAGATAGAATTACTATTAAATCTTTTACATTTTATTTTCATCGACATTCTACATAATATAGTATGGTTAGTATCCTGATTGGTTGATTTTGTGACGGCCGATTATCTACACTAGGGATATAGGCCCGAGGGGGAGTGCCCTTCGTGGGGGTCTTTCTAAAGGAACCTAACCCGTATTAACGCATGGAAATCCATGGTTCGAAGAAAACCACGAAAACTCCGAACGATTAGGCCGACGGGTGCGATTGGGATCGAACCCAGCACTTCCCGTCTACCAGTTTCGAGAGCAGAACCTCTCAGCCACTGGTGGGGTGGTTAGTATTCTGAACAATTATTTACATTTCAAGTACTTTGTACGAGACACTCGTCGAAAAAAAGGTAAAATTAACATTGCTTGCTTCAAAATTATGACTTTTTATTTAAATCAGAAATTAGTTATATTTGATAATTTTGTGTATTAATATCAAAATTTAATTTAAAAAAATGCTTTATATTTTCGTTTCTCATGGAAAATATAAAGCAACTGATGAAGCAGTAATAAACAAATAAATATAGGAAGAACTAATCCGAAATAAAACGCAAAGACAATCTGTTTTGAACCCATATCGTCCAAATTCAAAATTTTTTACGCACCAGTCGGTCATGGCGCACCTATCACAACGCGACAAATGATTTGAAGTCGATGTAACAGTATTTGGAATTTTTTTTAAATCGTTCCCTTTTCTTTCTCCTTTTTCAGTGTAAATGGCTAATTACGTGACGGCTACATGCTATACCTTTGGTCTACTTTAACCGGGCTTTGTGTGTGACAAGTCGACGATATAAAGATATGGTTGACTCCTTGCTATCTTATGGAAATACAGGATTTTTTTTTTTTTTTTTTAATGTAGAGCTTCATTTCGAAATCTTTATACTGTATCAAAAGTAACTAATTAAAAGAATGACAGACAGTTAAGGAAGCGTTGGTATTCTCTTGCAGTATATGGTGAGTGTAGAGGTTTGGTTTGTGTTTATGACGGCCGATTATCAACACGTGGGATATAGGCCCTGGAGGGGGAGTGACCTTCGTGGGGGTCTTTTAAAGGGAACCTAACCCGTATTTACGCATGGGAATCCACGGTTTCGAAGAAAACCACGAAAACTCCGAAACGGTTAGGCCGACGGACGCGATTGGGTTCGAACCCAGCACCTTCCGTCTACCAGCTTCGAGAGCAGAACCTCTCAGTCACTGGTTAAGTGTAGAGATTCACCATCATAAGAAAAAAAAAGGCTGCACTCCCACTCACCATAAGCCACGAAACTAAACTGGTGCTATCTACTTATTTCATTCATGCAGTGCCGTAGCCGTATCACTATTATAACCACCAGAACCATTGTGACACACCGTCTTAGCAACATAAAATAAAATTTATCTTCGAGCGGAAATTCATTTCTCAATCCAAAAATCGCGCATAGGATAAATTGTGTTATTTATGACGGTCTATTATCTATACCAGGGGTATAGGCCCGAGAGGGAGTCTTTCTAAATGAACCTAACCCATACATACGCAAGGATATCCAAGTCTCGAAGAAAACCACGGAAAACTTCGAACGATTAGGCCGACGGGTGTTATTGGACTCGTACCTAACACCTCCCCGTCTACTTACCAGATTTTGCGAGCAGAACCTCTCGGCCACTGGTGGGGCAAAACAGTGAATACATCCGGATGTTGGTGTAAAAGATTTGCCTAACACAAAACTGGTTGGAAGAAGACTAAATATATAAAAAAGCCTTAAAATAAATATTTAATGACTGAAAACTAGAAACATAAAATTAATAATCTTGCATATAACTGTTTTAAATACTTAAAATATTTCTTCATACTTCTGAGCAAAAAACATGGTCGTCTGGTGAAATAAAAGGCTTGAAATAGTGTATGTTTTTTTTTTTTTTTTTTTTTTTTTTTTTTTTTTTTTTTATGACGACCTATTATCTGCACGAGAGATATAGGCCCGAGGGGGAGTGCCCTCAGTGAGTGTCTTTCTAAGGGAACCTAATCCGTATTTACGCAAGGAAATCCAAAATTCGAAGAAAACCACAGAAAACTCCGAACGATTATTTTGGTTGGTTGTGTTTATGACGGCAGCACGTGGATCAGCACGTGTGATATAGGCCCTAAGGGGGAGTGCCCTCGGTTGGTTGGTTGGTTGTATTTATGACGGCCAATTATCTGCACGAGGGATATAGGCCCAGGGGGGAGTGCCCTTCGTGGGGGTCTTTCTAAGGGAACCTAACCCGTATTAACGCTTGGAAATCCAAGGTTCCAAGAAAACCACGAAAACTCCGAACGATTAGGCCGACGAGTGCTATTGGTATTGAACCCAGAACCTCCCGTCTACCACTTTCGAGAGCAGAACCTCTCGGCCACTGGTGAGGCCCGAACGATTAGGAGGCCGACGAGTGAGATTGGGTTCGAACGCAGTAATTACCGTGGACCTCAGACAGCAAGGTATGTGTTCAAAACTTATGCTCTCCTTTAATTTCGGGTGGCCGAGAGGTTCTGCTCTCGGTAGCTGGTAGACGGGAAGTGCTGGGTTCGATCCCAATAGCGCCCGTCGGCCTAATCGTTCGGAGTTTTCGTGATTTTCTTCGAGCCGTGGATCTTCCATGCGTTAATACGGATTAGGTTCCCTTAGAAAGACCCCCACGGAGGGCACTCCCCCCGGGCCTATATCCCTCGTGTAGATAATTGGCCGTCAAAAATCAACCCAACCCAACTCGGTAGCTGGTAGGCCCCACCAGTGGCTGAGAGGTTCTGCTCTCGAATCTGGTAGACGGGAGGTGCTGGGTTCGATCCCAATCGCGCCCGTCGGCCTAATCGTTCGGAGTTTTCGTGGTTTTCTTCGAACCTTGGATTTCCAAGCGTTAACACGGGTTAGGTTCCCTTAGAAAGACCCCCACGAAGGGCACTCCCCCCTGGGCCCATATCCCTCGTGCAGATAATTGGCCGTCATAAATACAACCAACCAACCGGTAGCTGGTAGACGGGAGGTGCTGGGTTTGAACCCAATCGCGCCCGTCGGCCTAATCGTTCGGAGTTTTCGTGGTTTTCTTCGAACCTTGGATTTCCAAGCGTTAATACGGGTTAGGTTCCCTTAGAGAGACCCCCACGTAGGGCACTCCTCCTCTTAGGGCCTATATCCCTCGTGTTGATAATTGGCCGTCATAAACACAACCAACCAACAACCAACCTTTAATTTCGGATTTATTTTAGATTTTCTTTTTATTTATTAATTAATTCTTTATCAGTTGTTTTATATTTTTCATGAAAAATATAACTCTAATTAATAAGCTAAATGTTAATATAAATAACGCTTATATGATTTTTTTATATTATTTAAATAAAAAAATCTTAAAATGTGATAAAAAGAGCTCCTAAAATTTTATTAAAAAATCTTTTTTAAAAACAATACTGGTGTAATATAATTATCTAATGAAATGAATTAATTACTTAAACTAAATTTGTAGCAGTTTATCTCATAAAAAATTATATGCATATATTTTTTATAATTCTGTATAAGTTTTTGGATATTGTTGTGTATTTTAATAACATATGAGAAAAAAAGAGCAATAAGCAGATGAAAACATAAAAAAAAATTATAATTATGCCACTAGTTGCAATACATGAAATCGCTTAACATATACGTAAAGAACTTACGCGTGCTTTCAGTAGAAAACAGATTAACACTCTAACACTCTAATTTTATACATTTCAAATTTTGATGACAAACCACAAGTTAGATCCAAATATTCAATAAATATAAGTAATATTGTAAAGAAATATATACTTGGAAATGGAATATTATTAAATCTTTTTCCTTTTATTTTCACTTCAGCGTTGTCATTTTAGATCGTATAGAGTTCTTCGTATTTTGCACGATTATTAAATCTTAAGTACTCTCTACAATATACATATTCACTTAGAGAAATTATTGTCTGTGCGAAAAAATTATTATTGCTCACTAATTAGTCAAAATTATTACTTTTTATCTAAATGAAAAATTAATCATAGTTGATAATATTGAATTATTATTATAAAAATTTAGTTTTATAAATAGCATTCCGTTTTTCATGAAAAATATAAGTTAATTGACGAAGCAATAATCAATTAATAGAAATAAAAAAGTTGGTTGGTTGTATTTATGACGGCCAATTATCTGCACGAGGGATATGGGCCCAGGGGGGAGTGCCCTTCGTGGGGGTCTTTCTAAGGGAACCTAACCCGTAATAACGCATGGAAATCCAAGGTTCGAAGAAAACCACGAAAACTCCGAACGATTAGGACGACGGGCGCGATTGGGATCGAACCCAGCACCTACCGTCTACCAGTTTCGAGAGCAGAACCTCTCAGCCACTGGTGGGGCAGAAATGGGAAAGACTAATATGAAGTAAAACGAGAACACAGGTGGTTTTGAACCCATACCGTCCAGACAGAAAATCTTTTTACTTACCAGAGACGGTCATGGTCGTCCCGAAAAATCATCATGACGAATATTTTTAAACATATGCAAGTTATTTGCAGAATGTTTAAATACTCGTTTTCATTTGTGAATTTTATTTTCAAAGTGATCGGCTAATTACGTCACGGCTTTATTCTATCTTCGGTCTTTCCATAACAGGCGTTGTGTGTGATAAAGTGGGGTGTTGGTGTTAGTTATGACATATAGCCGATTAACTGCACGAGCGATATAGGCCCTAGGAGGAACGCCCTCCGTGGTGGTCTTTCTAAGGGAACCTAGCGCATATGGGAACGTCCACGACAGAAAAATATTTTTGCTGAATTTTTTTTTAAACGGAAATATCAGAGTGATACATCAATTTAAAGCTAAAGAGTTGAGTTATATGAATTTGTATGTTTTAATTTCATAAGAGCAACTGTTTACTGAAAATGAGCTGGATACTAACAGTATAAAACTATGTTTACATTTGAGCTTAAAATACAACTTATTGAAATGTAGGATTTTTTTACTTTTTAGAATTCAATAAAATTAGTATGCGTTCAAATCAACAAACTATTATCATATCTTTAAGATCTACATAGATAAAATCTTTTAGATAAGGTATTTAATATATTTTTGGCTGTATTTAAACGTTAATACTTAAATGCCACAACAGTAACGGAAAACATAAAAAAGTTTTAAGAAAATAAAAATTAATTAAAATTTTTGCCCAATCCTCTGATTCCGAGGTATAAGACATATTTTACATTAAATATTTCGTTTATGCTATGCATGGAATAGGCTCTGGGGAGTTGTCACAAGAGTAACAAACGTCTGTGTCACAAGAGTAACACATAATACTTTTGTCGATATTTTGATACAAAACTGCGTTACAACCAAAACAAACAGAAAGCTTAAAGTTTTGTTGTTTTTTCTCTATTATTAGAGCAGTTCTTGAAATAGTTTTAGCTATAACTAAGATTATTTTGTTAATTTTAAGGACGATAAATTATCTTTATTAGTGTTTTTTTTTAATGGGTGGATTTATTTTTATTCATTTTTGGTATTACTTAAGATTATAAAATAATCATAATAAGTAATTAAAGATTTAATAAAACAACTCAACTCGTGTCATTTTTGTGTGTTTTCTTTTGGTTTGAAGCACATGGTCTTTGATTAGATATTTTATAGGCTTTGTAAAGCTTCGTTTACTAAATTCTGCTGTATAACCTACAGATGTTCTTATAGCAACTCTTATGGAAAGGATTCTGATAGTATATTTTAAAGGAAATACTTTAATATTGCTTCTTATATACGGCATTGTTTTAAAGAGCAGGAAAAATTCTGCTAAGCGCCAAAAAATGTAGAGAAAAAATAAGAATGAAATTAAATATGTTGTTGTGAGAAAGAAACAAAACAAAATATATTACGATAAGGTGAAGAAAAGTCTTGGAACCAGCAAAAGCTTCAGCAAGAAAATGGAAATATTAAGAAAAGAAAAAAAAAAGAGAACTAGCTAACCTCAGATACTGTAACGGCAAAAAATCTAACTCCACAGCTTTGGAGAATTTTATGTCAATGAAGATTTAAGAAGGGGTCATTCTTCAGCTAAATCTACGTTAGTTAAGCGTGAAAAAGGTCACATAAATTCATCAATTCTAGCGGACATTTAATAAGAGAATACGTTTTTTGTTTAAAGAAGCTTTCCTAAATTGAAAAATTGGAGATTCCTTTGCAGCTTTAAAGCCTAGTTTCATAAAACAACAGAAAACGACTCATCAGAATATCTCTATTTATTGCTGTCACGAAATTATTCAAGCAATTCATAATGTAGTAACAGGTGTATTTCCTGCATTAAACATTCCTGCGATGGATTTAATGACTTTGTCTGCCGAGATACATGATAATTAGTATTTAGGAATTCAGAATGTCTAATTTGCGGAGATAACATCGAAGAATTATTTGAAACGGAAATCCATAATACAGAACTTCGTATAAGTTATTGTAAATAGCAAAACGTTGATAGACGTTTTGCTATTGACAAAACGTTTATCAACATCTTCTCAATACTGTTACTTTTTCGAAACATTTATCAATGTTTTGAAAAAGTAACAGTTATAGAAACCATTTCTGATAGTTTAAAAAATTTCGAAAGCAACTAAATCCATTTTTATGCACACATTCATTGAAACTTGCACAAGGGATTATTTTTGTAATGCCAAAAAAATAACCATTTCTCAAAGAATAGTTATGCCAGTGGATTTTCTGGAAACTGTTTTATTTTCAGGCCAAGACGAAATTTTGGTATGAAATACTACATTACTAGCCAGATCCACAATTGATTTTATTTTCAGATTTTTATTTAGTATGATCCCAATAAAGTAAAATCTTATGCTATTATTTTAGACAATGTAACTCATAATCAGTTTTTTGTAAATGCTTTCATATGTAAAATTTCAACATTGCATCTTTAAGGGAATTTGTATTTTCTTAAAATGTACCTGTTTTACTTTTTTATATAATGGTTGTGCTTTCCAATTTAAACAAAAATATAACTATGCAAATATGCCTGCAATGTATCAGACTCCTTTCTCAATTAACTTAATTGGGTATACTATTTTTTCAAATACTTCTGGTATAAATTACTTGAAAACAACGTTTAAACACACAATAAAAACAAGCAGATTTGACCATACGTATACGTTTCGTGAGTACTAGGACTCACATCCTCAGTGTAAAAACTATAAAACTTTAAAAACAATATCCCCCAACTGTATGTATGGTGAAAAAAACCCAAATAAACTGTATGTATGGTGAAAATAACCCAAAATAAAATTTTCGCAGTTTAGCTCAGAATAATTATACCCATATTTCCTTTATAATTATACACAATTTTTGTTATGGTTGAGTTGGATTTGGGTTTTTTTCACCATACATACAGTTGGGGGGATATTGTTTTTAAAGTTTTATAGTTTTTACACTGAGGATGTGAGTCCTAGTACTCACGAAACGTATACGTATGGTCAAATCTGCTTGTTTTTATTGTGTGTTTAAACGTTGTTTTCAAGTAATTTATATTTTCACACAAGTTCTGTACTTACTTCTGGTATAGTTGCTGTAGATTTATTTTGTGTTGTTGTATAATGATATATGTGAAATGAAGTGCATGCTAGAAAAGCAATTATAAGACATACAGCTTATTTAGTCAAAAGAAATAAAAAAATAACGTTCCATTACTTTGAGAGAAAATACCAACAACGAAGGGCATTCAACAAATACATTTTGTTAAAACCATGAAAAATGGCACTATTTACAACAAACCTTACCCTAACATGATTCACTGTAAAAAAAATTCCGCAACGTTCCTAAGAAAAAATGGGCAGCTGAGTTGTCCATTATTTCCAAGAAACATTTCTTGAAAATGACTGAAACTTTACTGTATATGTTAAAAACTTTCTACAGAAATGCCAGTAAGTTTCCTGCGAAATACCAGGAATATTTCTTTTCAAATGAAAATCAAATTTCGAAGTAATTGCTTAAAAGGCGCAAAGGCCAACATAGTGAAAAAGATTCCAAGCCGGGACTCGAACCCGGGTCATCATTATAGCGCACTGACGTTCTACCGACTAAACCACTTGAAACGATACACAGCTCGTAAAATTTCTCACTATTGTATGTTGGCAAGGCTACAAACGCAGCACAAGATGTAATATTTATTTGTTATAATTTCCATGTATAATTTCCATTATTATATATTATAATTTCCATGTATTAATATAGGAATATTTCTGTTGACAGCAAAACATTACTGACATTTCACAGCATGCGGGATCCGCAGACGATTTTTACATTTCCAGTTGACAATTTTCGCTTTATTATCATTATTTATTAGAAAGAAAAAATATTTTGAAATTGACATCAAAATTATTATTTATAATTTACACGAAAAAATAAATTTTCAGTTAAAATTCAATAAAGTAAATATATATATGATATATTGTTTCTGAACTTTGCTTAAAATATAAAAATATATAAATGTAAATAATAATTAGAAAAAAAAATCTAGCCATAAAATATTTTGGATTTTCGTTAGTAATTATGTTAGTTTACAAGTTAGATAAAATATATATAAATTTTCATGAAAAAAAAAAAAAACCTAAACGTAATTGTATATTTTTTTCCGAAAAAAAAAAAAATTCAAATTTGCAGCAATTCAAAGTGTCAAATATATGTCAAATTGTAATAAAGTGTTAAAATAGAAAATTAATTAAAAAAGAAAAAAAAAGTCCAGAGGTAGCATCGAACTCGGGCCGTACGGGTGGCGTGCGAGCTTTCTGCGTCCACACCACGAAAGACACGTTGAGAGCTGCAAACTAATGGGTATTTGAAACGTATGCTAAACCTCGGCATCTAATTTCTGAAAATCTAAGTCCCATTTGAAGAAATCCTTTCACAAGAATAATTAGAGGTAAGAACTCTAAAACATACTTTAAATTAATCAAAATCGGTGAGAATCATGTTTGATGGTCCCCTGGTTAATGGAGATCCAAATAATAGGTGTATTTTTTTACACGGTCTGCTCCTTAAACATTTCACAGACAAGTACGAGAGATAATCTCTTAGCGATGTCACGGAAATATTGTATTTTCATCTGAATTGTCTTGACAATAGAGACGTAAAGGATTATGTCGTCTATTGATTTATTTGCATTCCATATTGATTTTTTTTACATTCATTTAAGGTATTCTTTTTCGACACTCGCGCGCGAGCAACGGATTATAGCAAAAAAATAATAAATGGCGGCCGCAGCGTTTTGCTGTCTCCAACTTTTGTTCAGGAACGTTTCAGATAAGAAAACCAGAATTTCACAGGAAAGAGCTAAATTATTCTAAAAACCTGAGAAAAGGCGAAACGTTCCTGGATTTTACATGGAAAGTTACCATTTTTTTTTTACAGTGTTCGTACAAAGAATTTGTATTTCATTACGTAAATCATGTTACAGGAGAAGTTGCAAGTGATATTATGGATAATGAAGACAATGAATTATTCTATTAAGTAGAAGAAATTGAGAGGTTGCTATGTGGTTATAGTGTTTGTTAATTTTAGAATTCTTTACATTATTTTATGTTATTTTAAAATTAAACCATCATTGAAAGTTGTTCTGTATGGAAAGTAATTTTTTAAAACTTATTTTAATTATTTTGTTTAGTATTTAAATTAAATTTTTGCTAAAATTACATTATGGACAAAATGTCACAAGAGTAACACTTAGCATTTTGCAAAATCAAATGTAAATAATTCATGTGTTATCAGATGAGTTCAATGATTAATGCTTTTTGAAAAAAATATAGTTACTCTGCTATATTCTGTAAATCTTATTTCTATATTAAAAAGCAGAAAAACCAACGTTTAAAATGCACAAATAATATATGAAAGGCAGCAAACAGCTGTTTCGAATCTACTAGCGAGATTCTTCTTCAGTGCAAAAGGAACAGCGTGATAGAAAAAGCAAGGCTGAGCAAAATCATAGACAGAGACGCGCTGGCTTTTATACCCTATGCGGGTGGCGAAGGCGCCGAAACAACCAATGAGAGAGGAGCAGTGGAAACGACTGGGTGGACAAGTAGCGACATCTACCGGAGAAGTAGAGAAAAGAAACCAAAAAAGGGGAATTAAATTAACGCTTTCCAAATACTTGGAAAATCTGGAGTACTAGATAAGTCATTGACTAAAGAGTGAGAATTTTTAATGATATGGTAAGCTTCCCAAAAATCAAGATCAAGGTTAGAAGAACATTTTTGGATAATGATGGCTGAGGAAAAATCGAACCTATGTTGAGAAGACCAAGAATGTTGAGCAATAGAAGAACGTTTGAGCTCCTGATTTTTAACATAACCTTCATGCTCTTTTAAACGAAATCTAAGAGCACGTTTAGTCTGACCAATATAAGAAAGACCACACTGACAAGAGATCTGGTAAATGCCCCAATTATCAAGGCGATCAACGGGGTGTTTGAGATTTGAAAAAGGGATTTTATTAACAGGAGAAAAAATAACTTTAAAATCAAACCTTCTTAGGATTTTAGCAACTTGCTGACTGATTTTAGGAAAAAATGGTAACACAACTGAAGTATTAGGGTTGGAATTAGAATGCTTTTCAGAATGGTCGGATTTCGTCAATTTCTTATAAATAGAATCGATAATATTAGAGGAATAACCACGATCTACAGCAATAGCTTTGAGGTAATTAAGTTCAGCACTAAGTAACTGAGGAGTGGAACAAATATTAGTAGCCCGAAAAACAAAAGTATTGAATGCAGCGAATTTCTGGTTAGGGGGATGAGAAGAATACCTGTGAGGTGGGAGACTGACAGCAAAAGGTTTACGAAAGACGGTAGTCTGAAAGCCATTTTCACAACGAATAACAAGGACATCCAGGAAAGAAAGACAGTTATTGGTCTCAATTTCAGAGGTAAATTGAATGCAGGGATCAATGGAATTCATAATAGAGAGAATATGATTAATATCCGAATTCATTTCAATCAGGACATAAACATCATCAACATAACGAACATAGAACGGAAATTTTAAGATTTCAAAAAGCTTGACCTCAAAATAGTGCATATAAATATCGCATAAAATTGGACTAAGAGGATTACCCATAGCCAAACCGTCAATCATACGGAAGAAATTACCATTGAAAACAAAAGTATTTTGCGACAAGCAAGCGCGAGTGAGAAGTATAAGTTCTGTAATTTTTTTTTTTTCCGCAATGTCTCAAATCAATAGGTTTTGTAATTTACGATTAAAAAAGTACAGGTTTTTGGAACACTTACATTTCCTACTTGATTGTAGGCGTAAGAAGGTTATTCCTAAATTCATTTCCATTCGTTGTAATTTATTTTCTTCAAATAGGATTGAGAAGGTCTTATTTCGTTCTAGATTAGCTCTTTTAAGAGCTTTGATTCAAGAGACTCGCACAAAATTGCTCATATAGAGCGCGAGTTATATTCTTTACATATCAGCCTCGCTAATTCTACTCCTGATTTTCAGTCCATTGACAGAAGGTCATGGAGCCGAGTTCTCACAGCTTCTTCTGTTCATTGTTCGGTTTTAAAAGAAGAAATTTAATGCACTTTGTGGAAGTTCTGTCGCTAATAACTGCAGTAATTTGCCTCTTGTTAACCAAAATGCTGTTGTCAATCTTTCTAGTGTTCCATTAAGTAACAATCAGCTCGATGCTCTCAAATTGAATAACAATTTTTCTGTCTCTGCTATTCCTTCTTTACCTAATCTTATTGCTCCTATTGAAAGAGCCTTTAAGCATAGCGCTCTATCTTCTTCTCAAAAAGAGTCTATTATGCATCTCATTGCCAATACTGTTGATTTCAATTCTAATGTTTATAAACCCAATCTTAAACATCCTGTTAAACAATGTCTGAAAAATTTGCGTTCTGATCCAAACTTAATTATTACTAAGGCCGACAAAGGTGGTCAGATTGTTCTTCTCGACAAATCTACGTATTTGGAAAAAACCCATAAATTAATTAATGTTGGCCCGTATGTGGATATCCGCAAAGACCCTTCCACTAGTGAAATTAACTCTATTAAGTCTGCCATTAAGTCTTCTTCCATTATTCCTGCTAACTTTTAGAAGTCCCTTATTCCGTCTATTGCGCATTGTGCCAGGTTTTATGCTTTACCTAAGGTCCATAAACCTGACATTCCTTTTAGACCTATTGTCTCTAGTATCGGTACAGCTTCTTATAAGCTTGCCAAATATTTAGTTTCTGTTTTTTCCCCACTTTTGAGCAGTAACTGTTTCACTGTTAAGAATTCTTTTGATTTTGTTAAAAAACTTCATAATTTTAAGCCGCAGGGTCACATGATGGTTTCTTTTGATGTTAAATCATTATTTACAAACGTTCCGGTTGAGGGGGCTTTAGATTGACTCAAGAAAAGGCTTTGTGAATTCCATTTCTCTTATTTTGAAATCGAGGATCTTATACTTCTCACTCGCGCTTGCTTGTCGCAAAATACTTTTGTTTTCAATGGTAATTTCTTCCGTATGATTGACGGTTTGGCTATGGGTAATCCTCTTAGTCCAATTTTATGCGATATTTATATGCACTATTTTGAGGTCAAGCTTTTTGAAATCTTAAAATTTCCGTTCTATGTTCGTTATGTTGATGATGTTTATGTCCTGATTGAAATGAATTCGGATATTAATCATATTCTCTCTATTATGAATTCCATTGATCCCTGCATTCAATTTACCTCTGAAATTGAGACCAATAACTGTCTTTCTTTCCTGGATGTCCTTGTTATTCGTTGTGAAAATGGCTTTCAGACTACCGTCTTTCGTAAACCTTTTGCTGTCAGTCTCCCACCTCACAGGTATTCTTCTCATCCCCCTAACCAGAAATTCGCTGCTTTCAATACTTTTGTTTTTCGGGCTACTAATATTTGTTCCACTCCTCAGTTACTTAGTGCTGAACTTAATTACCTCAAAGCTATTGCTGTCGATCGTGGTTATTCCTCTAATATTATCGATTCTATTTATAAGAAATTGACGAAATCCGACCATTCTGAAAAGCATTCTAATTCCAACCCTAATACTTCAGTTGTGTTACCATTTTTTCCTAAAATCAGTCAGCAACTTGCTAAAATCCTAAGAAGGTTTGATTTTAAAGTTATTTTTTCTCCTGTTAATAAAATCCCTTTTTCAAATCTCAAACACCACGTTGATCGCCTTGATAATTGGGGCATTTACCAGATCTCTTGTCAGTGTGGTCTTTCTTATATTGGTCAGACTAAACGTGCTCTTAGATTTCGTTTAAAAGAGCATGAAGGTTATGTTAAAAATCAGGAGCTCAAACGTTCTTCTATTGCTCAACATTCTTGGTCTTCTCAACATAGGTTCGATTTTTCCTCAGCCATCATTATCCAAAAATGTTCTTCTAACCTTGATCTTGATTTTTGGGAAGCTTACCATATCATTAAAAATTCTCACTCTTTAGTCAATGACTTATCTAGTACTCCAGATTTTCCAAGTATTTGGAAAGCGTTAATTTAATTCCCCTTTTTTGGTTTCTTTTCTCTACTTCTCCGGTAGATGTCGCTACTTGTCCACCCAGTCGTTTCCACTGCTCCTCTCTCATTGGTTGTTTCGGCGCCTTCGCCACCCGCATAAGGTATAAAAGCCAGCGCGTCTCTGTCTATGATTTTGCTCAGCCTTGCTTTTCCTAGCATGCTGTTCCTTTTGCACTGAAGAAGAATCTCGCTAGTAGATTCGAAACAGCTGTTTGCTGCTTTTCATATATTATTTGTGCATTTTAAACGTTGGTTTTTCTGCTTTTTAATATTGTTGCACAAAGGATTTATTTGCTATTTTTATAACTTATTTCTATAGTCTGATATAATTCACAGAATTTCTGCGTCAAACACAATTTTTGAAAATTGCAATTTTTTGTGGTCACAAGAGTAACAAAATTTTCATTTATTATCTAACCAAGTAAAATGCTTTTTGTTACAAATTGTATATGGTTTATGAAAGTAGAGTACATGTGTTTTTAAGAAGTTGCATCAAATTTATCTTAAATATATTTTGTAATAAAAGAATTGGAAATACATATGGAAATTTGCTCTGATGGTCACAAGAGTAACAGTGGACGTTCCCATATTTCTGTCTTGACTACTTTCTATCTTAAAGAAAGGTCTTTTTGGTTTTTCTTTTTTTTTTAATATGGTGTTTCAGATTAAAGGAATTTTTGCCTTATAATTCTCGTAATCTTATATAAAGGACTAGATCAAAAATAAATATATAAAAGAATGACAAATAAAAAAAAGAAGCGTCGATATTCTCTCGCAGCACATGGATGAGTGTAGGGTCTAGTCACCATTATAACTTAAGGTGACAGTACTCTCACTCACCGTATGCCACGAAAGCAAACAGGTGCTGCTGCGTATCTAAAGATCTTCGAAACCCTAACCTTTGTAGTGCCGCAACCAGATCACTGTCATAACCGCTAGACCCATTGTCGCACACCATCGCATCAACATAAAATAATATCTTAAAAAAAAAGAAGAACAGAAATCTGGTGAGTATAAGACTAAATACACAAAAACGCCTTGAAATAATTATTTATTGATTTTGAAAAAGAAAAAAGAAACATAATAATCTTGAATATAACTGTGTTAACTACTTAAAATATTTTTTTTACTCTTAGGGGGAAAGCATAGCCAACTGGCCAAGCCCCACCAGTGGCTGAGAGGTTCTGCTCTCGAATCTGGTAGACGGGAGGTGCTGGGTTCGATCCCAATCGCGCCCGTCGGCCTAATCGTTCGGAGTTTTCGTGGTTTTCTTCGAACCTTGGATTTCCAAGCGTTAATACGGGTTAGGTTCCCTTAGAAAGACCCCCACGAAAGGCACCCCCCCGGGGCCTATATCCCTCGTGCAGATAATTGGCCGTCATAAATACAACCAACCAACCAACTGGCCAAATCAAGAGACGTGATTTAGCACGGTATGGGTTCAAACCTCGCGCTCCCCTATACTTCCGAATTTTTTTTCTATTTCATTTTTTTCTATTTAATAATGCATTATCAGCTGTTTCATATTTTTCTTAAAAAATCTAATCCTACTTAATAAGCTAAATGTTAATATAAATAATGCTTATGAGAATTATTTATATTATTTAAATAAAATAATTTTGAAAATCTGGTAAGAAGAGCTCATAAAACTTAAAAAAAAAAACTTTTTTTTCAAAACAACATTGGCAAAACAAAATTTTCTACTAAAGAGAATTAATTTCTGAAAATGAAATTTTCGCAGTTTAGCTCAGAATAATTATACCCATATTTCCTTTATAATTATACATAATTTTTGTTATGGTTGAGTATTTTAATAACATATATGAAAAAAAGAGCAATACACAGGATAAAAAGATAAAAAATAAATAATTATCCCAGTAGTTGTAATACGTGAAAATAGCTTTACTTATACGCAAAGAACTTACACGTTCTTGCAGTAGGAAATAGATTCACATTCTTAAGAAATTTTATTCCTTTCAAAGTTTGATGGCAAACCACAAGTTAGTTCCTAATATTCAATAAATATAAGTACTATTGTAAAGAAATATATACTTGGAAATAGAATAAATTATTAAATCTTTTTCATTTTATTTTCACCTCAGCGTTGTCATTTTAGATCGTGTAGAGTTCTTCGTATTTTGCACGATTATTTACACCTTACGTACTCTCTACAATATACATATTTGCATGGAGAAATTATTGTCTGAGCGAAAAAAAATATTATTGCTCGCTAATTAGTCAAAATTATTACTTTTTATCTAAATGAAAAAATAATCATAGTTGATAATATTGAATTATTATTATAAAAATTTAGTTTTATAAATAGCATTCCATTTTTCATGAAAAATATAAGTTAATTCACGAACCAATAATCAATTGCTAGAAATAGAAGAGACTAATCTGAAGTTAAACGAGAACACAGGTGGTTTTGAACCCATATCGTCCAGATAGAAAATCTTTTTACTTACCAGACGGTCATGGCCGTCCCGAAAAATCATCACGAGGAATTTTTTTAAACAATGTAACGTTATTTGCACAACGTTTAAATTCGTTACTTTTGTTATTTTTTTTTTTTTTTTCAGAGTTAGTGGCTAATTACGTCACAGCTTTATTTTATCTTTGGTCTTTCATAAACGGGCATTGTGCGACAAATCGGGGATTTAAACAATTGGTTGCCACCTTCCTATCTTATGAAAATACAGGCGTCACCAGTGGCCGAAAGGTTCTGCTCTCGAAGTTGGTAGATGGGAGGTGCTGTGTTCGATCCTAATCGTTCGGAGTTTTCGTGGGTTTTTTTTCGAGCCTTCGTCTTCCAAGCGTAAATACGGGTTAGGTTCCCTTAGAAAGACCCCATGGAGGGTACTCACACCCCTTAAGCGCCTATATCCCTCGTGCTGATAATTGGCCGTCATAAACAAAACCAACCAACCTTATGGAAATACTTGATTTTTATTTTGTGTAATGCGTCATTTTAAAATCTCAGAAAATGTCAAATTTTTGTTCTATAATGCTTTAAAATTTGAATACTGTATCAAAATATAAATTAAATTAATGAAAGAAGCGTCGATATTCTCTCTCAGCATATGGATGAATGCAGAGTCTTACACCGTCATGACTTAAGGTGAAAGTACTCTCACTCTCCGTATGCCACGAAACTAAGCTAGTGCTGAAAACGAATCTAATAGGAACCGAATCCCAAACATTTCCTTTCTTGCTAAGTCGTAGTCGGTATAGGGTCATAACCGCTAGACCCATTGTGATACAATATCTTCCCAAAATAAAATGAAATCTATTTTGATGCGAGATTTCGTTTTTCTATTTATTTTTTCTCGAATTGAAAAATTCACATATAAAATATATATCAGTAAAAGACCTCCAGATGTTTGGTAAAAGATTTGCCTAGCACAATGCTGGTGGCTAGACTAAATATAAGAAAAGGCCTTGAAACAAGTGTTTAATAACTATCGAGAATAAAAAAAAAAAAAAAAAAAAAAAAACATGATTTTAAAAATCGTGCCTATAACTGTTTCATCTACTTCAAACGTTTTGTCGAATTACTGTGCGAAATGCATCGGCGACTGGCAAAAGCAAGAGACGTAAGTTAACAGGTTATGGGTTCAAAACCTGTGCGCGCCTTTATATCCGGAATTTATCTCTCTATTCTAAAAAAAAGTAACTACCACTGTCACCGCCGCCGCCGGTTTTGAATTTTTTGTGACCGGATGTCTTTCTTCGTTAATATTGAGAAAAATAATGCATACAAAAATATGAAAATCAGTGGTTTTATGCAGAAATGTTTGATAAACACGTTGATGCAGACAGTTTTCAAATCGAAGAATTATTTTAAGAGATATTTAATGCTAAAGTTGGACAAAATCGTTCCACTAAAAAAGTTTTATAGCAGCAAAAACTATACATGGCAGTGTGATCATTTTTAGATCATTTTATGCGTTAGAATTTGCCGGAGTGCAGATTGCATTAATTTTTTTATTTTGACTCATTTTTTCAGGTTTTATTTCTATTTTAAATTCAAATTTTCAGCATTTCTAGAGATATTTTTTACAGATTTCAGAAAATTGTACTAATTTAAACTGTTGCCAACTGTATAAAAAGCGCAAGCAATAATGTTTGCTTCAAATTAAAAATTTATTTACACGTGACTATTATAAACAGGAAAAAAACTTTCAAATTAGAATTAAATAATTATGTATAAAAAGCAGGAACTTATTAAAAATTACGTCATAAAAAGTATACACGTGAATTTTAAAAGAAACAGGATATTGCAAAATAATAAATTCATTAACATGCGTTAGAAGTCTTAGGAGAAATTACGTCAAATTTACGTCACATTATAGTTATTACATAAAATGAACACAAAATAATATTGCAAAAAAGTTTAAATTTAGAAATTGCGCTAGACATTTATTTAATATTTTGAGAGGATATTTTCAACTATTTTTGTTAGGAAAGCGCAAATAACATTTCATTGCTAACAAAAGTACTTTCACGCGATTATTTAAAAGAGAAAGAATAGCTTGGTAAAAATTACGTCAGATTAAAAACGATTAATTTAAAATGTCTCATTTAAAAGAACTTTCTTTTCGCTTTGTTAAAAAGTACCAGGAGACAAAGACTCTGTTTACTTAATTCCTTTTATATTAGCTTATTTTGAAATGTTGTTACACGTGTCTACGTCATCAAGTTATTTTTATTTCGACGTTTTATTTGTATTTTTATTAATGTTGTACGAATTTATTTGTTCTTTCGTTATTTAAAATAAAAATTATGTCAATTTGTATAATTTGGCGAGTGGTTTGGCGATTTATATAATTTGGCGAAATGGGTCGATAGGATAATCAAGTAGTACCGCAGCGGATTTGGCGTTAAAATTCCCCAATCAAAGAGAAATGAATAGAAATTCGTTTATAGGGAGATCGCCACTGTTTTTTAAATTATAATTCAATCTTTCGAAATCTTTTTAAAGCCGATCAAATTAGCGTGCATTTAGAGCCTGCGGTGTCTGGACGGGGGTTGGCGAGCGTAGCTCGTAGGGGCCGAGCCCCCTAGTTTAGTAAAAAATTCTTCAAAAGTTGTTTATATTTTTTTTTGAAAAATGTAATTCCTCTGAATAAACCAAATTTAGATATAAATAAATCCTATGAGGTTTATTTATATTATTAAAATAAAATACTTGTTAAAATGTGATGAACAGAGCATCCAAAACTTTAATAAAAACTTATTTTTCAAAACAACATTGGTGAAATATAATATTTAAGAGGACGGCGAATGTTAAAAAATGTTTTTTTTTTTTTTTTTTTTTTTTTTTTCATCATAAAGATATGAAATTATTTGGAAATATACATTTCATCACAGGTATATGGAACGCTTTAAAAGAAATTTCCAATCTTATTATAATTTAAGATTTTTTTTTAAATTAAAACTTTTAAAAGAAAGTTTTAAATGCTCCATGCGTCTTAATTTTTGAGATATTTCGTCGATTTCGCATTTTAAGCACTTAAAACTTAATTTTAAACAAATCTGTGTATCGATTTTTTAATCCCTTGAATAGTTAATTTTTTAGAGATTTCTTTCTGAATTCCATACCGATTTTCATCAAAATTTTCCCTTTTAATAAGTTAAAGCTCAAATTTAATGATCTTAATGAAGTCGAATTTTAAAATGCATAAATAGTTTCTTTGTAAGCAATATTAGGATTCTTCGTTATCAATTTCATGAATTTTGACCAAAAATTAAGGCGCATGGAGCATTTTGAAAAATCAAAAAACGTTGAAAAATCAGTTTTGAAAAAAACAGATTTAAAGTATATTAAAGGGCCGAAAAATGGGTTGTGCACAGAATTCAAACGCTTGTAACTTTGTGAAAAATAATCGCATCTACATGCGGGTCTTCACAAATGGTTCAGAACAAAGTGGTTTGGTTTGTGTTTATGACGGCCAATTATCAACCCGTGGGGTATGGGCCCTGGGGGGGGGGGATTGCCCTTCGTGGAGGTCTTTCTAAGGGAACCCTAACCCGTATTTACACTTGGAAATCCAAGGTTCGAAGAAAACGACGAAAACTCCGAACGATTAAGCCGACGGGCGCGAATGGGGTCGAACCCAGCACCTCCCGTCTACCAGCTTCGAGAGCAAAACCTCTCGGCCACTGGTGGAGATCCGAGAACAAAGTGGAGAATAATTATATGCACAAAACTAATTTTCGATTCTCGGGTTGATTTTTGCTCAAATAAAGGTTCCTTAATGAACAGAATTTATTTCTGAAAGCTAACTTTTCTGAATTTACCTGAAAAAAAAAATATCCATAATTGTGTATTTTAATCAAATATATGAACAAAAGAGTAACATGCTTGATGAAAAGATAATAGCTAAATAGTTTTCCCACAAGTTGGTACTCATGAAAATCAATTTACTTATAGATAAATAACTTGCGTTTTCTATAAGTTGAAAATACTTTAACATTTTAACAATATGTACATTTTTATAATTTGCTGAAAAACACAAATATTAATTCATACTATTCAGAAAATCTATATGCTGATATTTGTTTGTGAATTATTATTAAATCTTTTAAATTTATTTTCTTCCCACATTCGCCCCACCAGTGGCTGAGAGGTTCTGCTCTCGAAGCTGGTAGACGGAAGGTGGTGCGTTCGAATCCAATCGCGCCCGTCGGCCTAATCGTTCGGAGTTTTCGTTGCTTTCTTCGAACCTTGGATTTGCAAGCGTTAATACGGATTAGGTTCCCTTAGAAAGACCCCCACGAAGGGCACTCCCTCCTGGGCCTATATCCCTCGTGCAGATAATTGGCCGTCATAAATACAACCAACCAACCCACACTCAAGTTTTATATCGAATAACGTGCTTTGCATTCCCTACAATAAATCACACTTCAAGTACTCCATAAGACAAAAATATAAAAAAATCGTAAGAAATTATTGTCTTCACAAATTTATATCTTTGTACTCTTCTTATTGCCTCTCTAATTAAAACATTAATTATATTTGACAATTTTTCATTGAATATAACCTCAAATATTAAAGAGCTCCTTATTGTAAAACTTTAATAAGCTTTAAAGAGGTCGTAATATCATATAAATATCAGAATTTATCGTACTAACATCAGAGTTTAGTACAACCAAGAGCATTTCGTTATCGATGGAAAACATTAAACAACTGATGAAGCATTACTAATAAAAAATAAAAAATAAAAGCAATTTAACAAATTACAACGACCATTTGAAAAATTGATTTTTTCAAAGACTAAAATTTAAGACATAAAAAATCACACGGAGTTGATCATACATTACGTAGGCCATGAATTAAACATTAATGGTGTTATTACACGTAAAAATTGAAAGCGACAAAAATCGCCTGCGACCCGTCAGATTTCATGAAATTTATGTATTATTCACCTGAAACTTGCGTATTATCCAAGCATTTCATTGGCTGTTCAGGAAAAGGCTTTTCCATCGTAGAAATCTGACGTCCCATTTTAAATGAAATTTCATTCTTAAACTTCTAAACATCCCACAATATTACTTTTTACACCGTCGTATAGATAAAAAAATGTACTTTTAAATGCAATTTGTTTGAAAGCTGTATCTCAATTTGTTTCTGAGTTATTATTATATTTTTTTTAGCTTTTAATACTTTTTTGTTATAGTGGCAACAGAAGTACCCATCTCTGTTGAAAGTAAAGGTTAGTGTATAGACCAATCAGAAAACGAATAAAATGCGGATTAAACCAATAAAAAGCTTCAGATATGCTTCTGATTTCCTACCCTGATGAGGACAATAACCATTTTTCCAAATGGTTAAAAAAAAAAAGAAAAAAAAACTAGAGAACAGGAATTCTGCTTTTTTATAATTTAGTGTCACCCCCGATGAAAAAAAAAAAAATGTATATAAATATAGATACAGTAGAGTCTCGATTATCTGAGTTAATATGGACCAAGCTCACATCGGATAGGCAAAAAACTCGGATAAACCGGATTTACACAAATCGGCGTCGATTAAAGAGATTATATATAAATCTAACAATTGTCAACGATTAAATATGGCACATTTTTTAATTTAATTTTAGAGATAACAAAACCGTACAAATTGGCAGCTATGCGATTCTATTAGTGTCATGAAAATTACAGGTGTAGCCTCTTCTTTCTGCTCAAAGTATTAAATAGATTTTTTCAATCGAACTTATACCTTTGGAAAGGATCATTTTCTTCTGATGGAGTGATGACTTTTATTATTATGAAACAATCATTATACATGAAGTGTTAGGTAAAGATGAAAGAGCAGTCGTAAACATTTAGAACTCTGATTTGGTTGGTTGGTTGTGTTTATGACGGCCAATTATCAGCACGAGGGATATGGGCCGTAAGGGGGTGAATGCCCTTCGTGGGGATCTTTTTAAGGGAACCTAATCCGTAATTACGCATGGAAATCCAAGGTTAGAAGAAAACCACGAAAACTCCGAACGATCAGGCCTACGGGCGCGATCGGATTTGAACCCAGCATCTCCCATCTACCGGCTTCGAGGGCAGAACCTCTGGGCCACTGGTGTGTCTTTTCATAGTTAGAACTCTGATTTTCTGATCAGAATGGGGAGGGGGGCGGAATGGCCATTTTTTTTCTTTCTTTTCTTTTCTTTTTTTTTTTTTTTTAATTATGGCCTAACTTTCTAACTTTAGTTCTAACTTTTTACGACTGCTCTTTCATCTTCATGTAACACTTCATTTATAATGGCTGTTTCATAATAATAGAAGCCATCAGTACATCAGAAGAAAATTACTCGTTTAAACAGGAAACTCGGATAACCGAGACTCTACTGTAGTTCAGTCTTAATACTTAAAACACGCGATTTTATTTTATATAAAACGATGTCATCCGCATCCGCTGAAGAATTCCTCATTTACGATCCAGTCATAAACAACATCTATAATAAAGTATGCATAGGACGCACTATCTCAGAATAATACACAAACACACCAAAATAAATCAGCAAGAAACTCGACAAAAAAAATCGGCTATCTCATTATTAATATGCCTTCATTTGTTTGTAATATTAATATAGATACTTAAAATTAAATTTAGTTTATAATGGGACCATATTTTATCAGAAATCATTCATTTATATTTTTTCAAAATAGCACGTATTTTAATTACATTTTTATCAGTTTTTATGGAAAAATGGCAACAGAAAGAAATAACTTCTATTTTCCAACTATTTTCCCTTTACATTATACAGAAATTGAGTACTTGAGATGCCAATAAAAAAACAAATGGTGTTAAAAACTACAAAAATATTAATGTCTCAAAAGTAAATTGAGATGCAGTTTTCAAACAAATTGCATTTAAAAGTAATTTTTTCCCAATACGACAGTATAAAAAGGGAAAATGTACAATGCTCAGAAGTTTAAAAAATTACATTAGAGTATTTAACAGTACAGTGATACATCTGCTTTGTTTTACGGCTTGCTTATACAAAGAAATTTTTTTTTTTTTTTTTTTTTTTGGAGACGACATTTTACTTGCTGTGAGAAAGAAATAGCATACCTGAGGCTAAAAGAAAAAAATCCGATAAAACTAATCCGAAGTAAAATACGAAGACAGATTTTGAACTAAGGATAAGCGTTGTTTAACGTAGTAGATAAATAACACTGCCACACTGAAAAAATATGGGTTCTCAAAATTAAGTAAAAAGTACTCAATTTTAAATACATCACATACTCAAAATAGTTTCGATCCAAATGTACTCAAAATTGAGAAACACATGTACTTATTTTTAATTCCATGGGTGTGTTCAAATTTGAAAAGTTATGTACCGCCCCCCTGAACCCTCCGTTTACTACAGATTAAAGTAAAAATGTACTGACATTTATTTCCCTCTCAAAATTATTAACAAGAAACATTTATTTGATATTTATTAAAGAAAACTGGCAAAATGATTACCAAGATACCCAAATCTAATATTTTTACGACAAGAGAATTGTTTTCAAGCATTTTTAAATTATTTTAAAATTCTGTACATAATTTAATATTTACATTAATGAACATCTTTTAAGGCACCGTGAATTAAATAAATCATTCCAAAGTACAGAATTATCATTTCGTTTAGATTTAATGACAAGTCATGTTTCAAAATTGAGAAAGCACAGTTCGTTTTTCATCCAAATATACTCAATTCTATATGAGTACATTGATTTACTCATTCTTGAGTATTTCATTTTTTTCAGTGCATTATGCTGGACCCTAATATCGCAACTGTATGTACCCGAAAGTCCCCATTAATTAAAAAGCATATGGGGTTTTAAAGACAACATTTTCGCTCACTTTTCCTAGGCTATACTTCGGTTATGTGTCTTTAAAATCTAGCAATATTCACTAAAAGCGTCCGCGATTGTTCTTTTTGAGGCCCTAATCTGCTTCTATACACTCATCCCTAAGTTATAGTTCTCAGCATCACAGCAACACTTTTTTCCATACGGTGCTAAAAGCTCCGTTTATGTAACCATCAATACGTATTGCATGATTAGTAATAACTTAAGTACTAATGAAATGCTTTTACGGCTTGGCGTCTTGTGCTAAGACACCACTAAGAGAAAATGTGATTCGACTTTGATGGTGTTATGTAGAGAATGCTGATATATATATATATATATATATATATATATATATATCAGGATTCTCTACATAACAGCAGGGGTTAGCATAGCGAGCAGGGGGGGGGGGGGGAGCCACCCTAGTAAACCAAACAATGAAATAAACAGTAGATTAGGGGAAATTTTGAAAATGTGTTTAAAAAAACTCATGTTTATCTTTTTCCTACTCGTAAATAATACGTATATATATAGTTTTCATTTTCAATTTTCAGAACAATGAGTCAAGTTTGACTCGTAAAACACATTAACGTATTGTTTAATACGTGATCTGAGTAATTAAATTTTGACTAAAAATATATTTTTGTGCTTTGTATTTACTTTTTTGCTTCTACTTTTCAACGAGTAACTTTAAAAATCCGTATCTGAGAGGATATTTCCAAACGGATATCTCAGTTACACACCAGCACATAGGAATAGGAATTACAGTGGATTTATTCGAATTTAATATGGAGTTATAATGATCAACTGATTAAAAAAGGGATAACATAACAACGCTTTTTTCCGGCGTTGAAAATTGAAATTGAACAAACATCCATAATTTAAAAAATAAATATATAATTTGATGCACATCTGCAGACTAGAAACTGAAATACAGCCTCAATGTTAATTAAAAAAAAATAGCAAATGATAACAGAACATCCCTCCCTGCAACTCTCTCAATAAACATCATAAATATTAAGTTTTGTGCAATTCCATGCCATAGATACTAAAATCGTCAATAAATAATAGTAGCGCCTCTTATTCAGAATCCAATCAGTAACAATTTATATCTGCATGCATCTCAGTACGAAGTTTTGTGGAATTCTATGCATTATTTCTAAATTACAGCGGCCTTAGAATTTCTGTAACAAAAGATGGGCAGTGAAACCGTCTTCATGACATCTAAAAACGTGTCAGTTTACAAAAATTCAACATTAAAAAATCGTTACGAATCCATTTCTTTTTTTCATATGAATACAGGAGAATGTAAAAATATATGTGAGATGCTACGTTCTTTTTATTTAAAAGAAATTTAATTTTAAAGGCAATATATTCATGTTTAAAAAATTTACAAGTTACAGTATTAATTATAAATATCTTTACTTTGCATTATATTTACATTACAAACGCCTTTTAAATTAATATACAATTTTATGGATCATTTTAATATTCATTCCTTTAAATTTCGTACTGTGTAATCTAGGATTTGTGATTGCTGAGTTTTATATGTGTATATAACACATATCTTACATGAACGAGAAAAGCAATTATTTATTAATAAAAAAAGTAAAATAGAACAAAATTAGATTTTAGGATGATTAAATTTATAAAAAGTAAGTTTTTGCTATATTTATTTAATAATTTTTATAATTGATTAGACATTTTTAAATTTTGGTTCTTAATTCTGAATGCAAAATCTACTTAATAAATTTTGCTGCATTCAAACAAATGCACGAATGTATAATTGTTTAACTAATTAGCACATTTAAGACATGTAAATTTGAACTGATAATTGTTTTGAATTGAAAAACTGAAATTCAAAACCGCACAGAAGCTTCTTAATCAACTTTATTAGAGCTGATTAATGAAGTCTTCTAATAAAAACACGTGAAGCTAATTTTTTATCGCTGGCTAAGCTGTACAAATAATTATTGTTACTGGAACAGTACAGAGTCTTCTCAATCATTTTTCTGTTCAACTCGTATAAAATTAATTTAACTTTCTTTATGTTGAAATTGCTACCGCTGTACGATGCAACATCGTAACCAAAAATATTATGTAACTCAAATATAAATAATTTTAAAATGTTGAAAATACGTTATTTTTTAATGCCAAATTATTTTTATTACAGTAAAAGATTCCTATCAACTTTCATTTTCCTACAAATCCTGCTATTAAAAATGTGTTTTATTTTTATACATGATACCCTTAACTTCATGAAACGAAAATCTACTTACGTCAAACTAGTTACTTTTAAATAGTGACGAAATAAAAAAAATGTACGGTCGCTGGATCTTACCCCTTTTTATGTAGAAAAACTTTCTTCGTGTACTACCAAATAAAAGAACAAATCAACCATTTTCTTACGCTCAAAATTGATCGAGATACGTCAATTGGAGCTTTTTGAATTTTCGACCATTTCTGTCACTAAAAAACGAAAAAGTAATTTGATTCTCAAAAAAGGCTAAAATTCGTGAAATTTAAAAAGGTCGTAAAATTATTTAAATTTTTGTCGTTCAAAAATGGAGCTTTTACTGCATAAACATATTTCAACAGTGTGGTTACACCTTAACAGAAAAGAACTTCTAAAATTTCCAAAATTATTTCAAATATTCTGTCTAAAGTCTTTCAATTAAAACGTCCGTTGGTAGCACACACAACGACTGGTTACAAAAGTAACAGGTTATTGGAACCTAATACATGTGTTACTGCTGAACGTTGTTGTTTTTTATGTCGGCCGATTATCTGCACAAGGGATATGGGTCCGATGGGGTGAGCCCTCCATGAGGTGTGGTCTTTCTAAGGGAACCTAACCTGTATTCACGCAAGGAAATCCAAGGTTCGAAGAAAACCACGGAAAGCTCCGAACGATTGGGCCGATGGGCATGATTGGGTTCGAGCCCAGCACCTCCTGTCTACCCGGTTCGAGAACAGAGCGGCCCGGCCATTGGTGGGGCTCTACTGCTGAACGATTGAACATAATAACCAAAACTAACTCTGTTTCTCATCTCGATATTGAACAAATATCGTCCAGGCTCAAATGCTCTAAATTGATAAGTCGTCCATGGAGCTCCTTTCGACAAATGTTTTTATATAAATGCCATAGTATTTCACAAGATTTTAAATTAATTTCTTATTTTAGTATTTTTGAAAGTAAGCATTTAAATACTTAAAGGTTACATTCTAACTTTGGTTTGCTATTAACGGGCATTGTATGAGACTAATCGGCAACCTCAATGTTTGGTCTTCTCCTTGCTAGCTGATGCAGATACTTGAATTTTTGTTAAAAAAAAAAAATTAATGCTTCATTTTAAATCATTTTTTCTGCATAACGCTCTAAAAAAAAAATAATACTTTATTACAAAGAAAAGCTCATACAATGAAGGAATTGTTGATGTTCTCTCACAGCGTACGAGTGAGTGTGAAGTCTAGTCACCATCCTAACATAAGGTGACTATACTCCCACTCACTCTACGCCATGAAACTAAACCCTTACTTCAACCTCATCGAAGGGGAATCGAAACCCAAGCCTTTCCTTCCAATCGTCGTCGTAAATGAACCACTCTCATTAACCACAAGACCACTATGACACATTAATTTTGCAGCATAAAAGAGAGTTTATTTTGATGCGAGAAATCATTACACTATTCATTTCTTCTCCAAAAATGCTCATGTAAAGTAGATATTGAATGAAACAATTAGTCATTGAGGCAAGGACTTGCCTAACAAAATGCTGGTTAGTGACAGACGTCAAAAAAGAGTAGAATTTTTTTTTTACTAACTTTCAAAAACACAAAAAGAAAAATAAATTTATAATTCTTGCACTGCACATAGTGTTAAACTTACTCAAAATATTTTGCCAAAAAATGCGCGAAAGCCACGGTCAAACGGTTGGTTGGTTGGTTGATTTTTGACGGCCGATTATATACACTAGGGATATAGGCCCGAGGGAGGAGTGCCCTTCGTGGGGGTCTTTCTAAGGGAACCTAATCCGTATTTACGCATGGAAATCCATGGCTCGAAGAAAACCACGAAAACTCCGAACGATTAGGCCGACGGGCGCGATTGGGATCGAACCCAGCACCTCCCGTCTACCAGCTTTCGAGAGCAGAACCTCTCAGCCACTGGTGAGGCCACACGGTCAAACGGCGAAAGCAGCGGACTCAAGGACGATTTGAGTTCAAAACACGCACACACAGATTTCACTGTTCTCATTTTTAGCGATCAACCGAAAATTCGTTTTCGACCCAAAACGTGAGTTTCGGCAAAACTGCTGCTAAAAATTCGATCTAAAACCGAACCGGGCGAAAATTCGAACGAAACTGTCTGTATTCCAAAAATTCTCGGAGAGGTTCTGCTCTCGAATCTGGTAGACGGGAAGTGCTGGGTTCGATCCCAATCGCGCCCGTCGGCCTAATCATTCGGAGTTTTCGTTGTTTTCTTCGAACCTTGGATTTGCAAGCGTTAATACGGATTAGGTTCCCTTAGAAAGACCCCCACGAAGGGCACTCCCTCCTGGGCCTATATCCCTCGTGCAGATAATTGGCCGTCATAAGTACAACCAACCAACCAACCAACCCACATTCAAGTTTTATATCGAATGACGTGCTTTGCATTCCCTACAATAAATCACACTTCAAGTACTCCATAAGACAAAAATATAAAAAAATCGTAAGAAATTATTGTCTTCACAAATTTATATCTTTGTACTCTTCTTATTGCCTCTCTAATTAAAACATTAATTATATTTGATAATTTTTCATTGAATATAACCTTAAATATTAAAGAGCTCCTTATTGTAAAACTTTAATAAGCTTTAAAGAGGTCGTAATATCATATAAATATCAGAATTTATCGTACTAACATCAGAGTTTAGTACAACCAAGAGCATTTCGTTATCCATGGAAAACATTAAAAAACTGATGAAGCATAACTAATAAAAAATAAAAAATAAAAGCAATTTAACAAATTACAACGACCATTTAAAAAATTGATTTTTTCAAAGACTAAAATTTAAGACATAAAAAATCACACGGAGTTGATCATACATTACGTAGGCCATGAATTAAACATTAATGGTGTTATTACACGTAAAAATTGAAAGCGACAAAAATCGCCTGCGACCCGTCAGATTTCATGAAATTTATGTATTATTCACCTGAAACTTGCGTATTATCCAAGCATTTCATTGGCTGTTCAGGAAAAGGATTTTCCATCGTAGAAATCTGACGTCCCATTTTAAATGAAATTTCATTCTTAAACTTCTAAACATCCCACAATATTACTTTTTACACCGTCGTATAGATAAAAAAATGTACTTTTAAATGCAATTTGTTTGAAAGCTGTATCTCAATTTGTTTCTGAGTTATTATTATATTTTTTTAGCTTTTAATACTTTTTTGTCATAGTGGCAACAGAAGTACCCATCTCTGTTGAAAGTAAAGGTTAGTGTATAGACCAATCAGAAAACGAATAAAATGCGGATTAAACCAATAAAAAGTTTCAGATATGCTTTTGATTTCCTACCCTGATGAGGACAATAACCATTTTTCCAAATGGTTAAAAAAAAAAAAAAGAAGAAAAAAAAAACTAGAGAACAGGAATTCAGCTTTTTTATAATTTAGTGTCACCCCCGATGAAAAAAAAGTATATAAATATAGATACATTAGAGTCTCGATTATCTGAGTTAATATGGACCAAGCTCACATCGGATAAGCAAAAAACTCGCATAAACCGGATTTACACAAATCGGCGTCGATTAAAGAGATTATATATAAATCTAACAATTGTCAACGATTAAATATGGCACATTTTTTTATTTAATTTTAGAGATAACAAAACCGTACAAATTGGCAGCTATGCGATTCTATTAGTGTCATGAAAATTACAGGTGTAGCCTCTTTTTTCTGTTCAAAGTATTAAATAGATTTTTTCAATCGAACTTATACCTTTGGAAAGGATCATTATTATGAAACAATCATTATACATGAAGTGTTAGGTAAAGATGAAAGAGCAGTCGTAAACATTTAGAACTCTGATTTGGTTGGTTGGTTGTGTTTATGACGTCCAATTATCAGCACGAGGGATATGGGCCCTAAGGGGTGAATGCCCTTCGTGGGGATCTTTTTAAGGGAACCTAATCCGTATTTACGCATGGAAATCCAAGGTTAAAAGAAAACCACGAAAACTCCGAACGATCAGGCCGACGGGCGCGATCGGATTTGAACCCAGCATCTCCCATCTACCAACTTCGAGGGCAGAACCTCTGGGCCACTGGTGTATCTTTTCGTAGTTAGAACTCTGATTTTCTGATCAGAATGGGGAGGGGGGCGGAATGGCCATTTTTTTTTAAATTATGGCCTAACTTTCTAACTTTTTACGCCTGCTCTTTCATCTTCATGTAACACTTCATTTGTAATGGCTGTTTCATAATAATAGAAGCCCTCAGTACATCAGAAGAAAATTACTCGTTTAAACAGGAAACTCGGATAACCGAGACTCTACTGTAGTTCAGTCTTAATACTTAAAACAAGCGATTTTATTTTATATAAGACGATGTCATCCGCATCCGCTGAAGAATTCCTCATTTACGATCCAGTCATAAACAACATCTATAATAAAGTATGCATAGGACGCACTATCTCAGAATAATACACAAACACACCAAAATAAATCAGCAAGAAACTCGACAAAAAAAAAATCGGCTATCTCATTATTAATATGCCTTCATTTGTTTGTAATATTAATATAGATACTTAAAATTAAATTTAGTTTATAATGGGACCATATTTTATCAGAAATCATTCATTTATATTTTTTCAAAATAGCACGTATTTTAATTACATTTTTATCAGTTTTTATGGGAAAATGGCAACAGAAAGAAATAATTGCTATTTTCCAACTATTTTCCCTTTACATTCTACAGAAATTAAGTACTTGAGATGCCAATAAAAAAACAAATGGCGTTAAAAACTACAAGAATATTAATGTCTCAAAAGTAAATTGAGATGCAGTTTTCAAACAAATTGCATTTAAAAGTAATTTTTTCCCAATACGACAGTATAAAAATGGAAAATGTACAATGCTTAGAAGTTTAAAAAATTACATTAGAGTATTTAACAGTACAGTGATACATTTGCTTTGTTTTACGGCTGGCAAACAAAGGCGGCTGGCTACAAAGAAACTTTTTTTTTTTTTTTTTTGGAGACGACATTTTACTTGCTGTGAGAAAGAAATAGCATACCTGGGGCTAAAAGAAAAAAAATCCGATAAAACTAATCCGAAGTAAAATACGAAGACAGATTTTGAACTAAGGATAAGCGTTGTTTAACGTAGTAGATAAATAACACTGCCACACTGAAAAAATATGGGTTCTCAAAATTGAGTAAAAAGTACTCAATTTTAAATACATCACATACTCAAAATAGTTTCGATCCAAATGTACTGAAAATTGAGAAACACATGTACTTATTTTTAATTCCATGGATGTGTTCAAATTTGAAAAGTTATGTACCGCCCCCCTGAACCTTCCGTTTACTACAGATTAAAGCAAAAATGTACTGACATTTATTTCCCTCTCAAAATTATTAACAAGAAACATTTATTTGATATTTATTAAAGAAAACTGGCAAAATAATTATTAAGATACCCAAATCTGATATTTTTACGACAAGAGAATTGTTTTCAAGCATTTTTAAATTATTTTAAAATTCTGTACATAATTTAATATTTACATTAATGAACATCTTTTAAGGCACCGTGAATTAAATAAATCATTCCAAAGTACAGAATTATCATTTCGTTTAGGTTTAATGACAAGTCGTGTTTCAAAATTGAGAAAGCACAGTTCATTTTTCATCCAAATATACTCAATTCTGTATGAGTACATTGATTTACTCATTCTTGAGTATTTCATTTTTTTCAGTGCATTATGCTGGACCCTAATATCGCAACTGTATGTACCCGAATGTCCCCATTAATTAAAAAGCATATGGGGTTTTAAAGACAACATTTTCGCTCACTTTTCCTAGGCTATACTTCGGTTATGTGTCTTTAAAATCTAGCAATATTCACTAAAAGCGTTCGCGATTGTTCTTTTTTGAGGCCCTAATCTGCTTCTATACACTCATCCCTAAGTTATAGTTCTCAGCATCACAGCAACACTTTTTTCCATATAGTGCTAAAAGCTCCGTTTATGTAACCATCAATACGTATTGCATGATTAATAATAACTTAAGTACTAATGAAATGCTTTTACGGCTTGGCGTCTTGTGCTAAGACACCACTAAGAGAAAATGTGATTCGACTTTGATGGTGTTATGTAGAGAATCCTGATATATATATATATATATATATATATCAGGATTCTCTACATAACAGCAGGGGTTAGCATAGCGAGCAGGGGGGGGGGGGGGGCGGAGCAACCCTAGTAAAAAAAAAACAATGAAATAAACAGTAGATTAGGAGAAATTTTGAAAATGTGTTTAAAAGAACTCATGTTTATCTTTTTCCTACTCGTAAATAATACGTATATATATATAGTTTTCATTTTCAATTTTCAGAACAATGAGTCAAGTTTGACTCGTAAAACACAGTAACGCATTGTTTAATACGTGATCTGAGCAATTAAATTTTGACTAAAAATATATTTTTGTGCTTTGTATTTACTTTTTTGCTTCTACTTTTCAACGAGTAACTTTAAAAATCCGTATCTGAGAGGATATTTCCAAACGGATATCTCAGTTACACACCAGCTAATAGGAATAGGAATTACAGTGGATTTATTCGAATTTAATATGGAGTTATAATGATCAACGGATTAAAAAAGGGATAACATAACAACGCCTTTTTCCGGCGTTGAAAATTGAAATTGAACAAACATCCATAATTTAAAAAATAAATATATAATTTGATGCACATCTGCAGACTAGAAACTGAAACACAGCCTCAATGTTAATTAAAAAAAATAGCAAATGATAACAGAGCATCCCTCCCTGAAACTCTCTCAATAAACATCATAAATATTAAGTTTTGTGCAATTCCATGCCATAGATACTAAAATCGTCAATAAATAGTAGCGCCTCTTATTCAGAATCCTCTTGGATTTCCAAGCGTTAATACGGGTTAGGTTCCCTTAGAAAGACCCCCACGAAGGTCACTCCCCCCCTGGGCCTATATCCCTCGTGCAGATAATTGGCCGTCGTAAATACAACCAACCAACTTATTCAGAATCCAATCAGTAACAATTTATATCTACATGCATCTCAGTACGAAGTTTTGTGGAATTCTATGCATTATTTCTAAATTACAGCGGCCTTAGAATTCCTGTAACAAAAGATGGGCAGTGAAACCGTCTTCATAACATCTAAAAACGTGTCAATTAACAAAAATTCAACATTAAAAAATCGTTACGAATCCATTTCTTTTTTTTCATATGAATACAGGAGAAAGTAAAAATATATGTGAGATGCTACGTTCTTTTTATTTAAAAGAAATTTAAATTTAAAGGTAATATATTCATGTTTAAAAAACTTACAAGTTACAGTATTAATTATAAATATCTTTACTTTGCATTATATTTACATTACAAACGCATTTTAAATTAATATACAATTTTATGGATCATTTTAATTTTCATTCCTTTAAATTTCGTACTGTGTAATCTAGGATTTGTGATTGCTGAGTTTTATATGTGTATATAACACATATCTTACATGAACGAGAAAAGCAATTATTTATTAATAAAAAAAGTAAAATAGAACAAAATTAGAATTTAGGATGATTAAATTTATAAAAAGTAAGTTTTTGCTATATTTATTTAATAATTTTTATAATTGATTAGACATTTTTAAATTTTGGTTCTTAATTCTGAATGCAAAATCTACTTAATAAATTTTGCTGCATTCAAACAAATGCACGAATTTATAATTGTTTAACTAATTAGCACATTTAAGACATGTAAATTTGAACCGATAATTGTTTTGAATTGAAAAACTGAAATTCAAAACCGCACAGAAGCTTCTTAATCAACTTTATTAGAGCTGATTAATGAAGTCTTCTAATAAAAACACGTGAAGCTAATTTTTTATCGCTGGCTAAGCTGTACAAATAATTATTGTTACTGAAACAATACAGAATCTTCTCAATCATTTTTCTGTTCAACTCGTATAAAATTAATTTAACTTTCTTTATGTTGAAATTGCTACCGCTGTACGATGCAACATAGTAACCAAAAATATTATGTAACTCAAATATAAATAATTTTAAAATGTTGAAAATACGTTATTTTTTAATGGCAAATTATTTTTATTACAGTAAAAGATTCCTATCAACTTTCATTTTCCTACAAATCCTGCTATTAAAAATGTGTTTTATTTTTATACATGATACCCTTAACTTCATGAAACGAAAATCTACTTACGTCAAACTAGTTACTTTTAAACAGTGACGAAATAAAAAAAATGTACGGTCGCTGGATCTTACCCCTTTTTATGTAGAAAAACTTTCTTCGTGTACTACCAAATAAAAGAACAAATCAACCATTATCTTACGCTCAAAATTGATCGAGATACGTCAATTAGAGCTTTTTGAATTTTCGACCATTTCTGTCACTAAAAAACGAAAAAGTAATTTGATTCTCAAAAAAGGCTAAAATTCGTGAAATTTAAAATGGTCGTAAAATTATTTAAATTTTTGTCTTTCAAAAATGGAGCTTTTACTGCATAAACATATTTTAACAGTGTGGTTACACCTTAACAGAAAAGAACTTCTACAATTTCCAAAATTATTTCAAATATTCTGTCTAAAGTCTTTCAATTAAAACGTCCGTTGGTAGCACACACAACGACAGGTTACAAAAGTAACAGGTTATTGGAACCTAATGCATGTGTTACTGCTGAACGTTGTTGTTTTTTATGTCGGCTGATTATCTGCACAAGGGATATGGGTCCGATGGGGAGTGCCTTCCATGAGGTGTGGTCTTTCTAAGGGAACCTAACCTGTATTCACGCAAGAAAATCCAAGGTTCGAAGAAAACCACGGAAAGCTCCGAACGATTGGGCCGATGGGCATGATTGGGTTCGAGCCCAGCACCTCCTGTCTACCTGGTTCGAGAGCAGAGCGGCCCGGCCATTGGTGGGGCTCTACTGCTGAACGATTGAACATAATAACCAAAACTAACTCTGTTTCTCATCTCGACATTGAACAAATATCGTCCAGGCTCAAATGCTCTAAATTGATAAGTCGTCCATGGAGCTCCTTTCGACAAATGTTTTTATATAAATGCCATAGTATTTCACAACATTTTAAATTAATTTCTTATTTTAGTATTTTTGAAAGTAAGCATTTAAATACTTAAACGTTACATTCTAACTTTGGTTTGCTATTAACGGGCATTGTTTGAGACTAATCGGCAACCTCAATGTCTGGTCTTCTCCTTGCTAGCTGATGCAGATACTTGAATTTTCGTTAAAAAAAATTAATGCTTCATTTTAAATCATTTTTTCTGCATAACGCTCTAAAAAAAAATAATACTTTATTACAAAGAAAAGCTCATACAATGAAGGAATTGTTGATGTTCTCTCACAGCGTACGAGTGAGTGTGAAGTCTAGTCACCATCCTAACATAAGGTGACTATACTCCCACTCACTCTATGCCATGAAACTAAATCCTTACTTCAACCTCATCGAAGGGGAATCGAAACCCAAGCCTTTCCTTCCAATCGTCTTCGGAAATGAACCACTCTCATTAACCACAAGACCACTGTGACACATTACCTCTGCAGCATAAAAGAGAGTTTATTTTGATGCGAGAAATCATTACACTATTCATTTCTTCTCCAAAAATGCTCATGTAAAGTAAATATTGAATGAAACAATTAGTCATTGAGGCAAGGACTTGCCTAACAAAATGCTGGTTAGTGACAGACGTCAAATAAGACTAGAAAATTTTTTTTACTAACTTTCAAAAACACAAAAAGAAAAATAAATTTATAATTCTTGCACTGCACATAGTGTTAAACTTACTCAAAATATTTTGCCAAAAAATGCGCGAAAGCCACGGTCAAACGGTTGGTTGGTTGGTTGATTTTTGACGGATCAATTATCTGCTCGAGGGATATAGGCCCAGGGGGGGGAGTGCCTTTCGTGGGGGTCTTTCTAAGGGAACCTAATCCGTATTTACGCATGGAAATGCACGGCTCGAAGAAAACCACGAACGATTAGGCCGACAGGCGCGATTGGGTTCGAACCCAGCACTTCCCGTCTACCAGCTTCGAGAGAAGAACCTCTTGGCCACTGGTGGGGCGCAGCTCCAATGAATGAATAATGTTGAAAATTTCCGAAGGAAGGTACGAGAATTTTGGAATACAGATAGTTTCGTTCGAATTTTCGCCCGGTTCAGTTTTAGATCGAATTTTTAGCAGCAGTTTTGCCGAAACTCACGTTTTGGGTCGAAAACGAATTTTCGGTTGATCGCTAAAAATTAGAACAGTGAGATCTGTGTGTGCGTGTTTTGAACTCAAATCGTCCTTGAGTCCGCTGCTTTCGCCGTTTGACCGTGGCTTCCGCGCATTTTTTGGCAAAATATTTTGAGTAAGTTTAACACTATGTGCAGTGCAGGAATTATAAATTTATTTTTCTTTTTGTGTTTTTGAAAGTTAGTAAAAAAAAATTTTCTAGTCTTTTTTGACGTCTGTCACTAACCAGCATTTTGTTAGGTCCATTTTAGGCATTTTGTTAGCATTATGTTGTCCTTGCCTTAATGACTAATTGTTTCATTCAATATTTACTTTACATGAGCATTTTTGGAGAAGAAATGAATAGTGTAATGATTTCTCGCATCAAAATAAACTCTCTTTTATGCTGCAGAGGTAATGTGACACAGTGGTCTGGTGGTTAATGAGAGTGGTTCATATACGACGACGATTGGAAGGAAAGGCTTGGGTTTCGATTCCCCTTCGATGAGGTTGAAGTAAAGATTTAGTTTCATGGCATAGAGTGAGTGGGAGTATAGTCACCTTATGTTAGGATGGTGACTAAGGCTTCACTCGTACGCTGTGAGAGAACATCAACAATTCCTTCATTGTATGAGCTTTTCTTTGTAATAAAGTATTATTTTTTTTAGAGCGTTATGCAGAAAAAATTATTTAAAATGAATCATTAAATTTTTTTAACGAAAATTCAAGTATCTGCATCAGCTAGCAAGGAGAAGACAAGACATTGAGGTTGCCGATTAGTCTCATACAATGCCCGTTAATAGCAAACCAAAGTTAGAATGTAACTTTTAAGTATTTAAATGCTTACTTTCAAAAATACTAAAATAAGAAATTAATTTAAAATCTTGTGAAATACTATGGCATTTATATAAAAACATTTGTCGAAAGGAGCTCCATGGACGACTTATCAATTTAGAGCATTTGAGCCTGGACGATATTTGTTCAATGTCGAGATGAGAAACAGAGTTAGTTTTGGTTATTATGTTCAATCGTTCAGTAGTAGAGCCCCACCAATGGCCTGGCCGCTCTGCTCTCGAACCGGGTAGACAGGAGGTGCTGGGCTCGATCCCAATCGCGCCCGTCGGCCTAATCGTTCGGAGTTTTCGTGGTTTTCTTCGAACCATGGATTTCCATGCGTTAATACGGGTTAGGTTCCCTTAGAAAAACCCCCACGAAGTGCACTCCCCCTCGGGCCTATATCCCTAGTGTAGATAATCGGCCGTCACAAAATCAACCAATCAACTGAAGTATGTGTATTTTAAAGTGAACTAAATTTTGGCATGCATTTAGTTAAAAGATACAAATCTGCATATCATATACAGAGCTGCTGAAAAAATTCAAATAATTTCCCGGTAGTAGATGGGAATATCTGAAATTGGGTTTCGAAATGTGTTATGCGTTTCCATTTCGTTGAATTAAACATAATATTTAATTTTTTAAAGGATGCAGTTTTGTTACATTATTCTGAATGTGTTGAGAAGTGTTTCATAATCTATGCTTGATGCATGATTTTTTCTTTCTCGTTTATTATTGAAAGAATCTGTAAAATGTTTACATAAAGTAATAAGATTTCCAAATATTACAGCTAGTAGTATAATTGATTAATTTTAACACAATTATTCTAAGTGGTAAATAAATCGCACGGGTTATAATTCTTCCAACTTCGTGAAAAATGTCCATGTCAGGATTCGAACCAGGAACCTTTTGGCTGATACTGCCAATGCTCAGTCAGGATAGCTCCGGTGTCCGAGCATTGGCAGAACCCCACCAGTGGCCGAGAGGTTCTGCTCTCGAAGCTGGTAGACGGGAAGTGCTGGGTTCGAACCCAGTCGCGCCCGTCGGCCTAATCGTTCGGAGTTTTCGTGGTTTTCTTCGAGCCGTGGATTTTCCACGCGTAAATACGGATTAGATTCCCTTAGAAAGACCCCCACGGAGGGCACACCCCCCCCCCCCCCCGGGCCTGTATCCCAAGTGTAGATAATTTGCCGTCAAAAAATCAACCCAACCCGAGCATTGGCAGCTTCAGATGTAAGGCTCTTGGTTCGAATCCTGGCCCGGGTCACTTTTCATACAAATAAATTTCAACTCTAATGGCATAATAACGTGTGTTTTATGTTTTTATCTTGTATATTAATTTTAAGTTAGTATATTATTAAAATACACAACCGTAACAAAAATTATATATATTATCAAAAATATGTGATCTGCATCAGAAAAATTAATTTTAAAAGATTTACATTTTAAGAAATTAATTCTGATCATTACATATCTATGTTTCCAATATTTTTTGAAAAAAGATTTTTGGAATAAAATTTTAGAAGCTGAGTTTATCACATTTAAAAAAGTATGCTATTTTAATAATAGAAATAAATCTCATATATGTTATATATATATCAAAATTTAGTGTATTCAGTATTTAATTTTAAGAAATTAATTATTCTGTTTATTACCGGTTGCCCAAAAAATGACTAATGGATTTTAAAATTCAATAGCTTCCAAACGGTGACAGATATTTAAAAAATTCTTACAGGAGAGTTACGTAAGATGTCAGGAGTTTTTATGCTACGATTCTCAGTTTTAGTTACAAATAGCATTAATAGCTGTAAACAATAACGGCTAAATCCAGGCTCGATATTTCGGCCTCTCTCTTCTTCCATGCGAAAAAAAAGGAGATTAAAATGTATTAAATGGATCCCGAAGTTCCAAAAATCGGATCTGAACTGTGCACCTATTGCCCCCAGCGCCATCTATTGTTTGAAATTCGAACTAAAATCAAGAATCACGGTAAAAAAAACTCCTGACATCATACATAACCTTCCTGCAAGAATTTTTTAATACCTGTCACCTTTTGGAAGTTATTAAATTTTAAAGTCCATCAGTCCTGAGACACCCGGTCCATATTTATGTTTCAACAATGTTATTTTGGAAAAAGATTCCTTAATAATCTTTTTAGATGGTTAAAGTTTATATAAACCTTAACCATTACTCACATTTTAAAAAAGTATATTATTTTAATAATAGAAATAAATATAATTTATTATGTTTATATTAAAATTAAGCTTATTCAATTGCGTGAGATTTGTAAGGAAAAATATACAGAAATGACGAAACAATATTAAATAAATAAAATGAGAAAAGGATCGACCGAAACAGAAACAGAATTTCGGTAATATTCCTATTTTCGGCTGAAAACGGAAATGAAAACCAAGATTTCCAAAAAATATTTTATAAGTAATTAATACATACATAATAAAAGGATTTTTAATTATGAATTTCATCTAATAAAAAAAAATGTGTTACGTATACCTACCTCGATTTATCTTTTATTATGAATGCTTAAATGACCATCTGTTCTACTATAACTTTCTCAAAGAATATTTGAAAAACTTCTGCTGTTTCAAACTAAGAACTTTCTATCATAGTTAAATCTTCAGCTTTTAATGAGAATGTGAAAGGCGTCTTAAAAGATTAGTCATATATACATTTGTTGTCTTTTAATTTTATTTCATGTCTTGAGAAAATCATGATTGGTAAGTATAAACAGTGAAATTCATAGCAATAAGCGAAGAGTGTCTCATTTGAGCCAATGCAGCTCGAATGATGGTTGGTTGATTGGTTGATTTTTGACGGATCAATTATCTGCTCGAGGGATATAGGGCCAGGGGGGGAGTGCGCTTCGTGGGGGGTCTTTCTAAGGGAACCTAATCCGTATTTACGCATGAAAATGCACGGCTCGAAGAAAACCATGAACGATTATACCGACGGGCGCGATTGGGTTCGAACCCAGCACTTCCCGTCTACCAGCTTCGGGAGCAGAACCTCTTGGCCACTGGTGGGGCGCAGCTCCAATGAATGAGTAATGTTGAAAATTTCCGAAGGAAGGTACGAGAATTTTGGAATACAGATAGTTTCGTTCGAGTTTTCGCCCGGTTCGGTTTTAGATCGAATTTTTAGCAGCAGTTTTGCCGAAACTCACGTTTTGGGTTATTATGTTCAATCGTTCAGCAGTAGAGCCCCACCAATGGCCGGGCCGCTCTGCTCTCGAACCAGGTAGACAGGAGGTGCTGGGCTCGAACCCAATCATGCCCATCGGCCCAATCGTTCGGAGCTTTCCGTGGTTTTCTTCGAACCTTGGATTTTCTTGCGTGAATACGGATTAGGTTCCCTTAGAAAGACCCCCACGAAGGGCACTCCCCCCCTGGACCTATATCCCTCGAGCAGATAATTGATCCGTCAAAAATCAACCAATCAACCAACCATCATTCGAGCTGCGTTGGCTCAAATGAGACACTCTTCGCTTATTGCTATGAATTTCACTGTTTATAATTAACAGTCATGATTTTCTCAAGACATGAAATAAAATTAAAAGGCAACAAATGTATATATGACTAATCTTTTAAGACGCCTTTCACATTCTCATTAAAAGCTGCAGATTTAACTATGATAGAAAGTTCATAGTTTGAAACAGCAGAAGTTTTTCAAATATTCTTTGAGAAAGTTATAGTAGAACAGATGGTCATTTAAGCATTCATAATAAAAGATAAATCGAGGTAGGTATACGTAACACATTTTTTTTATTAGATGAAATTCATAATTAAAAATCCTTTTATTATGTATGTATTAATTACTTATAAAATATTTTTTGGAAATCTTGGTTTTCATTTCCGTTTTCAGCCGAAAATAGGAATATTACCGAAATTCTGTTTCTGTTTCGGTCGATCCTTTTCTCATTTTATTTATTTAATATTGTTTCGTCATTTCTGTATATTTTTCCTTACAAATCTCACGCAATTGAATAAGCTTAATTTTAATATAAACATAATAAATTATATTTATTTCTATTATTAAAATAATATACTTTTTAAAATGTGAGTAATGGTTAAGGTTTATATAAACTTTAACCATCTAAAAAGATTATTAAGGAATCTTTTTCCAAAATAACATTGGTGAAACATAAATATGGACCGGGTGTCTCAGAAATGACTGATGGACTTTAAAATTTAATAACTTCCAAAAGGTGACAGGCATTAAAAAATTCTTGCAGGAAGGTTATGTATGATGTCAGGAGTTTTTTTTACTGTGATTCTTGATTTTAGTTCGAATTTCAAACAATAGATGGCGCTGGGGGCAATAGGTGCACAGTCCAGATCCGATTTTTGGAACTTCGGGATCCATTTAATACATTTTAATCTCCTTTTTTTTCGCATGGGAGAAGAGAGAGGCCGAAATATCGAGCCTGGATTTAGCCGTTATTGTTTACAGCTATTAATGCTATTTGTAACTAAAACTGAGAATCGTAGCATAAAAACTCCTGACATCTTACGTAACTCTCCTGTAAGAATTTTTTAAATATCTGTCACCGTTTGGAAGCTATTGAAATTTAAAATCCATTAGTCATTTTTGGGGCAACCGGTAATAAACAGAATAATTAATTTCTTAAAATTAAATACTGAATACACTAAATTTTGATATATATATAACATATATGAGATTTATTTCTATTATTAAAATAGCATACTTTTTTAAATGTGATAAACTCAGCTTCTAAAATTTTATTCCAAAAATCTTTTTTCAAAAAATATTGGAAACATAGATATGTAATGATCAGAATTAATTTCTTAAAATGTAAATCTTTTAAAATTAATTTTTCTGATGCAGATCACATATTTTTGATAATATATATAATTTTTGTTACGGTTGTGTATTTTAATAATATACTAACTTAAAATTAATATACAAGATAAAAACATAAAACACACGTTATTATGCCATTAGAGTTGAAATTTATTTGTATGAAAAGTGACCCGGGCCAGGATTCGAACCAAGAGCCTTACATCTGAAGCTGCCAATGCTCGGGTTGGGTTGATTTTTTGACGGCAAATTATCTACACTTGGTATATAGGCCCGGGGGGGGGGGGGGGAGTGCCCTCCGTGGGGGTCTTTCTAAGGGAACCTAATCCGTATTTATGCGTGGAAAATCCACGGCTCGAAGAAAACCACGAAAACTCCGAACGATTAGGCCGACGGGCGCGATTGGGTTCGAACCCAGCACTTCCCGTCTACCAGCTTCGAGAGCAGAACCTCTCGGCCACTGGTGGGGTTCTGCCAATGCTCGGACACCGGAGCTATCCTGACTGAGCATTGGCAGTATCAGCCAAAAGGTTCCTGGTTCGAATCCTGACATGGACATTTTTCACGAAGTTGGAAGAATTGTAACCCGTGCGATTTATTTACCACTTAGAATAATTGTGTTAAAATTAATCAATTATACTACTAGCTGTAATATTTGGAAATCTTATTACTTTATGTAAACATTTTACAGATTCTTTCAATAATAAACGAGAAAGAAAAAATCATGCATCAAGCATAGATTATGAAACACTTCTCAACACATTCAGAATAATGTAACAAAACTGCATCCTTTAAAAAATTAAATATTATGTTTAATTCAACGAAATGGAAACGCATAACACATTTCGAAACCCAATTTCAGATATTCCCATCTACTAACGGGAAATTATTTGAATTTTTTCAGCAGCTCTGTATATGATATGCAGATTTGTATCTTTTAACTAAATGCATGCCAAAATTTAGTTCACTTTAAAATACACATGCTTCAGTTGATTGGTTGATTTTGTGACGGCCGATTATCTACACTAGGGATATAGGCCCGAGGGGGAGTGCACTTCGTGGGGGTTTTTCTAAGGGAACCTAACCCGTATTAACGCATGGAAATCCATGGTTCGAAGAAAACCACGAAAACTCCGAACGATTAGGCCGACGGGCGCGATTGGGATCGAGCCCAGCACCTCCTGTCTACCCGGTTCGAGAGCAGAGCGGCCATTGGTGGGGCTCTACTACTGAACGATTGAACATAATAACCAAAACTAACTCTGTTTCTCATCTCGACATTGAACAAATATCGTCCAGGCTCAAATGCTCTAAATTGATAAGTCGTCCATGGAGCTCCTTTCGACAAATGTTTTTATATAAATGCCATAGTATTTCACAAGATTTTAAATTAATTTCTTATTTTAGTATTTTTGAAAGTAAGCATTTAAATACTTAAAAGTTACATTCTAACTTTGGTTTGCTATTAACGGGCATTGTATGAGACTAATCGGAAACCTCAATGTCCGGTCTTCTCCTTGCTAGCTGATGCAGATACTTGAATTTTCGTTAAAAAAATTTAATGATTCATTTTAAATCATTTTTTCTGCATAACGCTCTAAAAAAAATAATACTTTATTACAAAGAAAAGCTCATACAATGAAGGAATTGTTGATGTTCTCTCACAGCGTACGAGTGAGTGTGAAGTCTTAGTCACCATCCTAACATAAGGTGACTATACTCCCACTCACTCTATGCCATGAAATTAAATCCTTACTTCAACCTCATCGAAGGGGAATCGAAACCCAAGCCTTTCCTTCCAATCGTCGTCGTAAATGAACCACTCTCATTAACCACCAGACCACTGCGACACATTACCTCTGCAGCATAAAAGAGAGTTTATTTTGATGCGAGAAATCATTACACTATTCATTTCTTCTCCAAAAATGCTCATGTAAAGTAAATATTGAATGAAACAATTAGTCATTGAGGCAAGGACTTGCCTAACAAAATGCTGGTTAGTGACAGACGTCAAAAAAGAGTAGAAATTTTTTTTTTACAAACTTTCAAAAACACAAAAAGAAAAATAAATTTATAATTCTTGCACTGCACGTAGTGTTAAACTTACTCAAAATATTTTGCCAAAAAATGCGCGAAAGCCAGGGTCAAACGGCGAAAGCAGCGGACTCAAGGACGATTTGAGTTCAAAACACGCACACACAGATTTCACTATTCTCATTTTTAGCGTTCAACCGAAAATTCGTTTTCGACCCAAAACGTGAGTTGCGGCAAAACTGCTGTTAAAAATTCGATCTAAAACCGAACCGGGCGAAAATTCGAACGAAACTATCTGTATTCCAAAATTCTCGTACCTTCCTTCGGAAATTTTCAACATTACTCATTCATTGGAGCTGCGGCCCCCACCAGTGACCGAGAGGTTCTACCCTCGAAGCTGGTAGACGGGAGGTGCTGGGTTCGATACCAATCGCGCCCGTCGGCCTAATCGTTCGGAGTTTTCGTGGTTTTCTTCGAACCTTGGTTCTCCAAGCGTTAATACGGGTTAGGTTCCCTTAGAAAGACCTCCACGGAAGGCACTCCTCCCCCTTAGGGCCTATATCCCACGTGCTGATAATTGGCCGTCACAAACACAACCATCATTGGAGCTGCGCCCCACCAGTGGCCGAGAGGTTCTGCTCTCGAAGCTGGTAGACGGGAGGTGCTGGGTTCGAACCCAATCGCGCCCGTCGGCCTAATCGTTCGGCGTTTTCGTGGTTTTCTTCGAACCTTGGATTCCAAGCGTTAATACGGGTGAGGTTCCCTTAGAAAGACCCCCACGAAGGGCATTCCCCCTGGGCCATATCCCTCGTGCAGATAATTGGCCGTCATAAATACAACCAACCAACCAACCTCGAAGCTGGTAGACGGTAAGTGCTGGGTTCGAACCCAATCGCGCCCGTCGGCCTAATCGTTCGTGGTTTTCTTCGAGCCGTGCATTTCCATGCGTAAATACGGATTAGGTTCCCTTAGAAAGACCCCTACGAAGGGCACCCCCCCCCCTGGGCCCGTATCCCTCGAGCAGATAATTGATCCGTCAAAAATCAACCAATCAACCAACCATCATTCGAGCTGCATTGGCTCAAATGAGACATTCTTCGCTTATTGCTATGAATTTCACTGTTTATAATTACCAGTCATGATTTTCTCAAGACATGAAATAAAATTAAAAGGCAACAAATGTATATATGACTAATCTTTTAAGACGTCTTTCACATTCTCATTAAAAGCTGCAGATTTAACTATGATAGAAAATTCTTAGTTTGAAACAGCAAAAGTTTTTCAAATATTTTTTGAGAAAGTTATAGTAGAACAGATGGTCATTTAAGCATTCATAATAAAAGATAAATCGAGGTATGTATACGTAAAACATTTTTTTTTTAATTAGATGAAATTCATAATTAAAAATCCTTTTATTATGTATGTATTAATTACTTATAAAATATTTTTTGGAAATCTTGGTTTTCATTTCCTTTTTCAGCCGAAAATAGGAATATTACCGAAATTCTGTTTCTGTTTCCGTCGATCCTTTTCTCATTTTATTTATTTAATATTGTTTCGTCATTTCTGTATATTTTTCATTACAAATCTCACGCAACTGAATAAACTTAATTTTAATATAAACATAATAAATTATATTTATTTCTATTATTAAAATAATATACTTTTTAAAATGTGAGTAATGGTTAAGGTTTATATGAACTTTAACCATCTAAAAGGTTTATTAAGGAATCTTTTACCAAAATAACATTGGTGAAACATAAATATGTATCGGGTGTCTCAGAAATGACTCATGGATTTTAAAATTTAATAACTTCCAAAAGGTGACAGGTATTAAAAAATTCTTGCAGGAAGGTTATGTATGATGTCAGGAGTTTTTTTACTGTGATTCTTGATTTTAGTTTGACTTTCAAACAATAGATGGCGCTGAGGGCAATAGGTGCACAGTCCAGATCCGATTTTTGGAACTTCAGGATCCATTTAATACATTTTAATCTCCTTTTTTTCGCATGGAAGAAGAGAGAGGCCGAAATATCGAGCCTGGATTTAGCCGTTATTGCTTGCAGCGCCATCTATTAATGCTATTTGTAACTAAAACTGAGAATCGTAGCATAAAATCTGCTGACATCTTACGTAACTCTCCTGTAAGAATTTTTTTAATATCTGTCACCGTTTCGAAGCTATTGAATTTTAAAATCCATTAGTCATTTTTGGGGCAACCGGTAATAAACAGAATAATTAATTTCTTAAAATTAAATACTGAATACACTAAATTTTTATATATATATAACATATATGAGATTTATTTCTATTATTAAAATAGCATACTTTTTTAAATGTGATAAACTCAGCTTCTAAAATTTTATTCCAAAAATCTTTTTTCAAAAAATATTGGAAACATAGATATGTAATGATGAGAATTAATTTCTTAAAATGTAAATCTTTTAAAATTAATTTTTCTGATGCAGATCACATATTTTTGATAATATATATAATTTTTGTTACGGTTGTGTATTTTAATAATATACTATCTTAAAATTAATATACAAGATAAAAACATAAAACACACGTTATTATGCCATTAGAGTCGAAATTTATTTGTTTGAAAAGTGACCCGGGCCAGGATTCGAACCAAGAGCCTTTTATCTGAAGCTGCCAATGCTCGGACACCTGAGCTATCCTGACTGAGCATTAGCAGTATCAGCCAAAAGGTTCCTGGTTCGAATCCTGGCACGGACATTTTTCACGAAGTTGGAAAAATTATAACTCGTGCGATTTATTTACCACTTAGAATAATTGTGTTAAAATTAATCAATTATACTACTAGTTGTAATAGTTGGAAATCTTATTACTTTATGTAACCATTTTACAGATTCTTTCAATAATAAACGAGAAAGAAAAAATCATGCATCAAGCATAGATTATGAAACACTTCTCAACACATTCAGAATAATGTAACAAAACTGCATCCTTTAAAAAATTAAACATTATGTTTAATTCAACGAAATGGAAACGCATAACACATTTCGAAACCCAATTTCAGATATTCCCATCTACTACCGGGAAATTATTTGAATTTTTTCAGCAGCTCTGTATATGATATGCAGATTTGTATCTTTTAACTAAATGCACGCCAAAATTTAGTTCACTTTAAAATACACATACTTCAGTTGAAAATTCCCTTTCAGCAATTTCCTCTAACAAGGAGAATGGTACGTGAATACTTTTGTGCATACCTGTATATGATGTATAGAATTTATATATAACGAGTAACATGCAAAAAATTAAGTACATTTAAAAGCGCATGCCGAATTTTAAACCGTACACTCCAGCAATTGTTATTCAAAGTCAGTACTGTAACCGATTTCTTTTGTGTGTTGCTGTAAATGAATATAAAAATACTTTGAGTGCCCTGTTCTAACGTGATCGTAGTGAAATTCAGTGATTTATTTCAGTTTCAATACATTTGAAATAGCGTCTTGTCATTAAAATATCCTTGAAACGATTTTCCCCCATATACAATAATGTATTGGAATACTTTTGAGTTCCCCTCTAAATGAACTATTGATCCTACATACTTCATATACAATTCCAAACATGCTTTGGTGGCCCTAAGTAACCTTTATCAATTGCATGAAAATCCGAGTATATTTACGGGAGTTAAAGCGTGAACAGACGGACAGACCGACAGACAAACCGAAAGCATAAACACTTTTCAACTTTAATTATTATGATGCTACTTGGCTCAGAAGGATATAAATTTTAAAAGCAACTTTAAAAACGCCAGAATAAGCAAACATTCAGCAGACTAGTTTCGGTAGCGTTTAGCGTACCAGCAACCACGTCCCTCTAACTCAAATCATTCCTCTTCTCTCCCCAGAAGCAGCATTGTGTTACCTTTCTTTCCTAAATCCAGCTTTCGTATTGCCAAAATTCTTAGACAGCATGACTTCAGAATAATTTTTACCCCCTACGAGTAAGCTTAACCTCTTGAAAAACAAAGATGCTATTGAGTTATAACAACTCATGGGGTATCTATATTATTAATTGCAAGTGCGGTCTTTCCTAAATTGGACAGACCAAACGGTGTTTAAAATTTCGCATTAAAGAACACCAACAATATATTCAAAAACAGGAAACCAATAAATCTTCAATTGCTAAACATTGCTAGGAGATGAACCACTCTTTTGATTTTAATTCAGCCAAAATCATCTCTAAACCCACTTCTATACACGAACTTAACTTTCTTGAAGCATTTCATATCTACAAAAATTATGACAATATTGTTAACAGTGAATTTGCTATTCCCCCTTTATCAGATTGCTGGAAATATTTCATAAAATCCTCTCTTGTTTAATTACTACCATTTTTTTTCACATTTCTGGCGGCATTACCTATCTATATTATTCTCCCATTGGCTGGTACCCGCATTTTTCTGTTGCCCCATTGGTTAATGAACTTCTCAGTTGAATCCGCTTCGCCTCTATATAAATGAGTAAGTTTCCGTTATTCTTTACACTGAGGACGGTACGTTAAACTCTACCGAAACTAGTCTGCTGAATGTTTGCTTATTCTGGCGTTTTTAACGTTGCTTTTAAAATTCATACTTTTCAACTTTGTTGGAAAGTGTTAAAAAAAGATTAACATTCTAACGATGTTTTATTCTTTTCAATCCTCCACGATAAACCACAATTAACTATTCCAACTATTCAATCAATATAAGTACTTATGTAAAAAATATGTACCTGTCAATAAAATAGTGAATTAACTTTAAATCTTTTACATTTTAGCTTATCTTCAACACTGTCATTTTACATCGTATAGCAAGCTTTGTATTCTCCATGATTATTTAATGGTCAAGTACTTTGTACATGATGTCCCCATAAGAGTCCCTCCATAAAAAACCCAAGTTTGTAAGCACCCCCCCCCACACACACACACAAATAAATAAATAATAATAATAATAAAGAAATAAAATGTAGAAAGATTATTTTCTGTGCAGTAGAATTAATATTATTTGCTGAAAAACTATTAATTATTATCTAATTTATAAACTAATTATACACTAGATAGTGCACGTCAAGATTTGACGGTAAATAACTTAGTTTCATTAAAATAATTCTTGAATCTTTAATTAATTGCTTTTAAATTAATTATTGAAATCGTGAAAAATTTCTATGTTGCACAAGTGATTCCTATTTCTTTAAATCGATAGAGGGCGCTGCCAATCTAACATATTCAATGAAGTGAAAGAATTTTAAGTTTATAATTTACAACCAATTACGCTTGCTTTTTATCGGAAATTTACCTAAAAATACTACGTAAAGCATTTATTTTTACTTACTATGGTATTTTTTTTTCTTCTTTCCTTTATTTTTTTAAAATAACAGTATTTATTTTTATTTATTTATTTATTTTAAATTGCACAACCATTAAAAGCTACCATGAATTTTATTTTTATCAGTCTCATTCTCTAAAACCTAAATTTGAAACCTTATGCAACGAACGATGGCTTAGATGCTGTATATTCCCGCGGCCGCTATTTTGGATTTCTTGGAGATTTTTTCTTGGCGATGTTGGCGATCTTTATCGATATCGCAAACACCTTGAGTGTTGGTTCTGGTAACTCCGTTTTTTTTTTAGAGATTGTCTTTTGCGTCGGATTTGTTTGATTAACTCTGGCTTCCGTGCCCCACCAGTGGCTGAGAGGTTCTGCTCTCGAAGCTGGTAGACGGGAAGTGCTGGGTTCGATCCCAATCACGCCCGTCGGCCTAATCGCTCGGAGTTTTCGTGGTTTTCTTCGAGCCATGGATTTCCATGCGTTAATACGGGTTAGGTTCCCTTAGAAAGACCGCCACGAAGGGCACTCCCCCCTCGGGCCTATATCCCTAGTGCAGATAATCGGCCGTCAAAAAAATCAACCAATCAACCAACCTGGCTTCCGTAGTTTGGTTACCTGCTGTGTGATATCAGGGAATTTGATGTACATTTGATATTTTTTGCTAATTTATATCTTAAATAGTGTTATTTATGTGTATATTATCTGCAATATTGCTTTTTTTTTTGTAAATGAAAACATCATTTTATTGACGCCATTAATGGTGTATTCTGATATTCGAGATTGAAAAATTAGCTGAGAGATGTTTTGACAACTCAACTCCGCATGTTTTATAATTTGTAGTAAGGAAAGTTTTGAAGAACGGAGACATTTTGTATTGGTTTTTGATTGTAAAATTAAAATTACGGTAATAGGAAGTTTGATATTGGTAGTATAATTCAATATTGCAAGTTAAAGTTCTTGTGTGATTTAGTTTGAAATTGTGAGTAGGGGAGAGTGGGGATGAAAGGGACATTTTGTCTTTATAAGTTTATAAAATAATGACATTAAAAGATATCACTTTCAAATTTGTGCCTAATTCTAGTCTAAAACCTTTGCTTTGATGCTACTAAAACCTCTTATCCTCCAGTACAGTAATTTAAGATATATACGCATTTTTATAAAATGGGAGAAATGTCCCTTTTAACCCCATTGTTGGGGATGAAAGGGACACTGTACGGGGTTGAAAGGGACACACATAAGTAGAACACTTTTTTGAAATCTTTTTTCTTTTTATTTGAGATTACATTATTCAAAAATAAAAGATAATTATACGCAAATAATAATAAAATATATATCAACATATGATAAAAAAAAACATGTTTAGTCCTACTTGACCAGGAAAAATTTATCTCTAGCTGTCGCTCCACCAGTTACGGGTTAATTAACTTCACCACAGTATCATTAATATTCACGCCATTAATGTCAATAGTATCAGTAAATACAAAATGGTTTTATTCAGTTTTTTTTTTTTTGAAAAAAATGTACTTTGAATTCATTACGAGTGTTTTTCTGGAGTTTAGTTACCCGTAAGGCATGGTGACGTTACGGCGACGTCGTTGTGAAGTCACACTGTGACTTTGTGACCGTCGATGTGACGTCACGTGACGTCGATGTGAAGTCACAGTGACTAGAATGTGAGGTCGTTATGGCCGTTTTAGAGCTCATTTGTGACGTCACATTGTGACCAATTTGTGAAGTCACGGTGAGACCAATTTGTGAAATATGTGTCATTTGTGACGAAATTGTCATTAACACTGTGATGATTCTGTGACGACAGTGACAATGTTGTGAAGTCACATTGTGACAATTTTGTGAAAATAGTGTAATTTGTGACGATTTTGTCATTAACTTTGCGACGAATATGTGACTACAATGACAATGTTGTGACTGCGTTAAGATGCAATATATTTATTGAAAAATGAAATCGCTATTCGAGTTCAATCAATGCACCATGACAATGGAAGCAGGAGTGATTATGAGTAAAAGAAAATTCTGAAGTTCACAGAAAAATTTCAGAATGTTTTTTTCCCGATACTTTATTGAAATTTACGTTTTTTTCGAAATCCTTCGGCGAAATTCACCTTATTTGTACGATTTATTGACAAAATTTTATGTTTTTTCACTATCATTTGACGAAATTCGCTTTTTTTTCACTATGCTTTGAAATTCACAAAATTCACGTTTTTCTTCAATCTCTTGACGAAATTGCGATTCTTAGATGAAATTCACGTTTTTTTCTATGACCATTTCAAGAAATTTAGATTTTTTTGCGATCGTTTGACAAAATTCACCTTTTTTGCGCGATTTATTTACAAAATTTCGCCTTTTATGTGGTCCATAGATGAAATTCGCATTTTTTCTACAATCTTTTGACAAAATTTGATAGATGAAATTCGCTTTTTTTCCTCGATCTTTTGACGAAATTTGCATTTTTTCGCGATCCTTTGACGAAACTCACGTTTTTCTTCAATCTCTTGACGAAATTGCGATTCTTAGATGAAATTTACGTTTTTTTCCACCATCTTTTGAAGATATTTAGATTTTTTTCGCGATCATTTGACAAAATTTGCCTTATTTGCGCGATTTATTTACAAAATTTCGTCTTTTATGCGGTCTATTGATGAAATTCGCGTTTTTTTACAATCTTTTGACAAAATTTGCTATTCTTAGATGAAATTCGTTTTTTTCCACGATCTTTTGACGAAATTTGCATTTTTTCGCGATCCTTTGACAAAATTCACGTTTTTTTCAATCTCTTGACGAAATTGCGATTCTTAGATGAAATTCACGTTTTTTTCCACGACCTTTTGACGAAATTTAGAATTTTTTTCGCGATCGTTTGACAAAATTCACCTTAATTGCGCGATTTATTTTAAAAATTTCGCCTTTTATGCGGTCCATTGACGAAATTCGCGTTTTTTCTACAATATTTTGACAAAATTTGCTAATCTTAGATTAAATTCGCTTTTTTTTCATGATTTTTTGACGAAATTTGCATATTTTCGCGATGCTTTTACGAAATTCATCTTTAACCAATCAAGTTATTCTTTCTTTTCTATAAACATCACAGCAAGTATTAAAAACGTTTGAGAGTAAAAGAATAATTAGGTAATATTTTCTCATTCTGCTTTTGCAATAATAAATTTACGGCAAATTGGAGCTAAAGAAGAAGGAAAGAATGATATCTGCTCAACAACTACAGTATTTACTCGCGTAATAGTCGCACTTTTTTGCCAATTTTTCATTGTGAAAGTCTAAGTGCGACTATTATGCGGGGAAATCTACTACACAATATTGTGCACTCTAATGCTAAAACATTACTGGTATAAAAAAAACACATATAATAAAATTAGTAACTTATCAAATGTTTCCAAACTATGTGCCATTAAATACCATTTTTCTTTTTATAGTAATATTTTTATAGACGTAAAATTTACAAATAATCTTTGTGAAAATTTTGACAAAAAATTCTCATAATAAATCACTTTCACTGAAGGTAGCAGTACCACTATTGTAATATGAATCGGTGTATGAAGAATCTCCATCATTCCATAAAATGTCATATTTGCTTCCGTCCAAAGCGTCGGAGATTAATAGTAATATTCCTTTGTACAAATGCAAGATGAGCTGAAAACCATATTTGCTTGTTTTGTTGTTTGTGCCACTAATTAAGGATATATTCGAAAAAATGTTTTTCCACCCTCAACAGTCGAAATTTTCTGAGACATTTTCAGACTCATTTTTAAAAGTAAAAACATGAAACTTGCTAGGAGTGATTTTTGAAGACATGTTTAACGTGCCGTGTGATTTCATTTTCAGCTCAATTAACCAGAATTTGATTTGTAAACAATTATTTTCTCAGTATGACCCTTTTTTCATTCCCAGATTGCACGCTTCGGAAAATTTGGTTCAAAACGCTAACTTTGACAGCGTTTAATACAGTATTTTCTGCATTTATCAAAAAATTGAGAAGCACGGCACATTATGTAGTTTCTAAATAAGAGAATTTCCCAGTTTGATGCGTTTGAGAGCAAAAATGAATTTTAAAATGAATTAGAAAATAAGCAGTTTGGATCGGAATACAACCTTAAATTATATTTATTTGCTGTTTTTATTAATTCTGCAATTACTTACTGTTCAATCTAGGCCATTTTTTTAAAGTTGCAGTACCCTGCTCTTTTTAAAATGGACGAAATACATCTTTTTTTTTAAAGTGAAATTCACCTTTAGTTGCAATCAGAAATTTCTTCTAAAAAACTACCTCATACAACAGTATTCCTAAATTAGTGTGTCCAAGACTTTGCAAAAATTATAGAACTTTATTTCTTCAAAAAATACAAGATATTGTTAAATCATGTCGTTATTTAATTGTATTTTTCAATTTGTAATTCATAAAATCCTTAAAAATTAATGTCACTTTATTTATCATATTAACAAATAATATACTTTTTCTTATAGCATTACGAAACACATTACTATATTACATTTACTCATGAAGCTCTGTCATCATGCTCTGTTTTTACTGAACTAGCATCTCTTTTTAATGCATTTGACTAATAACACCAAAAGCATTTTTATATGAAAAATATCAATTATTTATTCAAATAAAGTTTTGAAATTCAATAGCGATACTTTCATATAAGCAACAATCCCAGAGTTAATAGTCGAAGAAATCGCCAAAGATTTTACTACCTACAGCAGTTTTTTTTAAAATTATTATTATTATTCTAATAGTTTTAGTAGTTTAAGCGAGCAGTTCGATTACATGTTTATTAAATTTGTGTTTTATTTATGAACAATGTTTGATGACGTTTTTAATTTATTATAAAGGTTTTAGAATAACGTGTGGTGAAAATTTTATATATACAGTCTGTTACAAATGCAGGTAATCATATTTACTTTTATATGACACAGTAAAATAAAAAATAATGAAAATTATGTAAAATAGTTAGTCATTTTTATGTGAATAAAGTATAAAAATTCAAACCATAAGTATAAAATAGAAGCACACATTGGTTCATTATTACTATTATTATTTTATTTACAGGATTAGATGATAATCATAAATAACAAGCCCCCTTTAATCAGTCTGTTTTCTAATAGAGTGTATAGTATAGATATTTTGAAGTTTATGCGTATAAAATCAGTCAGGAAGTAAAATATTAAAAGTATCCAGAAAAAAAATAATGAAATATATTTTACATTTTAGTTTCATTCATTCAAGTACATGGATATGTGTTTTAAAAATTAAAATCTTTCAATAAAACCAAATTTAAATTCTCACTGGGTTGCATAATTTCTATATTTGTCAACAAATTGAGACACCGGTATACTTTCAAAGCTTTTCGTTCATAATGTCTAACTGAAAAGTTCTTACCAGCTAAGGATATCTCTTTATAATTTTTATAACTTTTTTTCACATCGAATAATACTCATTGACACTGATTTTTCCCTCTTAATACTACATATGCATGATATCCTTTAAATAGTACTTCTCCATTATGTAAAAATTTCCTATTTCTTCTAAATAGAATAAACAATCTTCTTTTCTTCCGAACATAGATTAATTTTTAAATAAAAATGTGCAACGCAAATTGTTTGAGACAATCAAAAAATTTTATTCTATAAAAAGGCCTTTTTATTTAGTACGTTAAATACATTTAAATATTTGCTAATTATGTTAAACTTTGATTATAATATTTTTATATGTCATTTTAAAGTCTGAGAAAACATGTGATTTTAACCTATAATATTTTAAAAGAAAACAAATCTGATTAAAATAAATTTATATAATTGATATTAATCATCTGATTAAAATTGTTGATAGACAGTTATTTATTTCAATAAATTAAATAATAAATCTACTAAACTGTATTAGGTTAATGAAATGTTTATAAGGAAATACTAAAAGCGTTATAATTTAAAGAAAAGCAAACTCTGGAATAAAATATTTTTCCATACCTTTTTTTCCCCCTTAACGTCATTCTTTAAATTCCGATGTAATCCATGTTTTAGGAAGAACAAATTTTGGCTGTTGAAAATATGTCAATAATACATACACTAGCAATGATGGGAATCATTTAAACCACACCAAAGCTAGTGTAAATATCTCGAACTCATATTTTCGTCTAAAGTATGACCTTGGGATGATTATTCCTATGAATTTTTTAGGTTAAATGTTTATATCTGACAGACTGCATGTTCATAACGCTACCTATTGTCCAGTAAAAAACTCCATCTGCCTGTTCCAAAGATTAAACGCAATATGTTGTTTTTAATAGTTTTATCGTCTGCCGTTTTTCGCACTGTTTTGTTTATCAAAGCAAGAACAGATGGCTTTTCCGTTCTTATACATTTATATGACATAATATTTTTATAAACTTACTTCCAATTAAAATTTCTTGTTTGAAGAATTTTTTGATGCATTTAACTTTTTTTTATGTGTTTCAAAATAGTTCAAGTTTTAAGTTTTGTAAAGCTATTTAAGTTTTGCAAAACAAAAAAAAATATGAATAATTAATTACGCCATGAGTTTTACATATATTTTGTATACAGTGAAACCTCCCTGTGCAACCACCTCCATTAAGCGACCGCCTCCCTGTGCGACCACCTCCCTCAACGACCATTTTGTCATAGAATGAAATTTATTCCCATAGGCTCAATACTAATAAGAGCATTTAAGTTGAACTCCCTCCATGAGCGACCAATTTCTTTGAAGAAAATGAAATAAATTCCGCTTTTTCCTGGTCGCTTGAAGAAAGTTTTATTAGAAAATTAATTCCTGAGAGCGCATTATTCATCAAACTTCTAAAGTTAGTTTAGAATTTTTTTTTAAATATTTTATTCCGATAACTTTTAAGTGTTTAAACACCTTTGTGCCTCTTTAGGCAATGAATTTAACTCTGATGGCAAATTAAGAATGGCGGTCAATAAACTGTCGTGCACTATTCTGTCAGGAAACTCTCAAAGAAATAGATAAATTAATGAAATCGTCATTATTTGCTCCCGTCCAAAAAAAGAAAAACAAATGCATTTATTTACTGAACTTCGAAAGGACTTGGAAATAAAAGCTATAAAAGATAAAACAGTAAAATCACAACAAACGTCAATATATTCATTTTTTATACTCTGCAGTAATTAACTTATGTAATTAACTTTTGTTTTGAAACCTAAATTTTCATATTTTTTCAAAATGTGAAAAATAAATTTTAGTAACATTAATTGTTACCTTTTTTTAACAATTAAAATCTAGATTTAAACGTGACCTCTATTAAGAGACCACCTCCCGGAGCGACCAATTTTTATTTGAACGGAACGTGGTCGCTTTAAAGTGGTTTTACTGTATTTTATTTTATATTCGGAAAAAGTTAAATTTATTTAAAAAATGTGAAACAAGTAGCCAAATTTGTTTTTTAAGAATAACTTAAAATAATTAAACACTAGCAGAAAAATTTATTACTGAAAATATGCAAGTGTTTTTATTTCTTATAATAAAGCATTGCTTTATTACAAAACTCCGTCCTTTCCCATACCAACACACAATTTATACACACAATAATTTATAAATAAAAACCATTTTCCCGGATTATAGAATACAGGAAGAAAACATTTTCTTATTATTGAAATCTCTACAGTTAATACATTTTTCTAGATTGACCACTAATAACACCAAAAAACATTTTTATATGAAAAATATCAATTATGTATTCAAATAAAGTTTTAAAATTCAGTAGCAATACTTTCATATTAGCAACATTCCAAGAGTTAATAGTCGTAAATATCGTAAAATATTTTACTACCTACAACAGTTTTTTTAATTCAAAAAGTTTTAGTAGTCTAAGCGAGCAGTTTGATTACATGCCTATTAAATTTGTGTGTTTTATTTATGTACATTTTTTGGTGAAGTTTTTAATTTTGTTCTGAAATATTAGTCTGAAACAAACACTGAATTATTTTTATTGTTTGATGTGGAAACTTTTAATCTTAACATATGTTTTGTTTTACTGCGAGTTTACACTGCGAGTTACACTGTGAGTATATGGTAGGGATTTTTTTGTCATATAATGAGACGCACGTTACATGTAATGACATAACAGTGACGTCACAATTTTTTTTAATTGATAGAAAAATATCTTTTACAGTAAGTAACATGTTTTGGAGAATTTTTATAATTTTTAAAAGTTTTCTAAGAAGTTCACATATCAGTCACAGTGTGACATCGCTGAGTGGTGGCATTTTGGTCACAGTTGTGACGTGACCACAGTGACTTACAGTGACGTTACAATGACGTCACTGTGACCATGCATGCTATGAGGGTACAGTGTGACAGGAATATCACCATAATTATTCCATTACCTTTCACAAATTTTATTGTCTTAATATTTATGTTGCTTTCATAATTATCGAATAAGAGAAGCTCAGGTTCAGTTTTGGAACAACTAGAATATTTAGTAAATTCACAATTGCTTTAAAAAAACTTTCGCGGTCATTGGCCAACTGTCATGAGCAAGTACAACTTTTTGGATATGCGGCGCCTCAGAGCATGAACTCCTTGAAATTCTTCTTGGGAAAACGAATACTGTTGAACAGAGTTACCTGATGTAGAAACAAAACCCAAATGTGTGACAAGTTAGCCACGTTCAGCTGATGTTACGAGAGAAAATTGTTTTTCACAATGTTTTGCTACTATATTAGGTTGGTTGTATTTATGTCGGCCAATTATCTGCAAGTGGGATATAGGCCCTAAGGGGGGGGGGGTGCCTTCCGTGGAGGTCTTTCTAAGGGAACCTAACCCGTATTAACGCTTGGAGAACCAAGGTTCGAAGAAAACCACGAAAACTCCGAACGATTAGGCCGACAGGCGCGATTGGGATCGAACCCAGCACCTCCCGTCTACCAGCTTCGAGAGCAGAACCTCTCGGCCACTGGTGGGGCGCTACTATATTAGGTGGTTTGATCTCTGTCATTAAGCCTATTTTATCACAGTTATATATTGTGTTCTGTGCAAACTTATAGCGATCCATAACTAACTGAAGGTTTAAAAATATATCAACAATAACTTTGTTGAAACTTGTACTTCTTATTGGTTGGTTGTATTTATGTCGGCCAATTATCAGCACGCGGGATATGGGCCCTAAGGGGGGGTGCCTTTCGTGGAGGTCTTTCTAAGGGAACCTAACCCGTATTAACGCTTCGAGAACCAAGGTTCGAAGAAAACCGCAAAATCTCCGAACGATTAGGCCGACGTGCGCGATTGGGATCGAACCCAGCACCTCCCGTCTACCAGCTTCGAGAGCAGAACCTCTTGGCCACTGGTGGGGCTCTATTTCTTGTTAAACTAATGGTTATAGGTTTCTTAAGAGAAAATAATGAATTTCGTTGAATAAAATCTTGGAACCAATCAATTCCAGCTTGCTTCGTTGTTTGCAAGGTAGAGACGTATTTGGAGAGTTCAAAGCAGTTGAATACTCATATACAGAGTTGTCAAACCATAGTTGATATTAGATGCTTGGAGCAAATATGAATCTAACTCTTTTTATTGAGCTTCACTAAAGGAAGCTTATTAAGAACAGCCTAAGGGTCAACCTGAGGGGATAAAAGGGACATGTGCCTTTCAACCCCTCAGTTTCTGTCCCTTTCAACACCATACACACCTAACGAAATAAAAAATGTATTCATGCATGAGAGTATTTTACCTAACAAAATATACTGATCTTCACATAAAGTGCATACTTTGCTGTGTTAAATAACATAAATATTATAATGCTAAATACAATATTACTTTGTTAGAGAAAAAAAGAAAAGCAATATCAAAATTTACTTTTTTATATCAAAAACAGGTTTTGTTTTCATCACGTACAACCCTACAATTGCTGATGTTAGTTATAAGAATTATTAAGACAGAACAAATATCGTCATCGATTGAGCTAAAATTGAAACTTTGTACATTTTATTTTCTTCCTGCAATTTTGAGTGTCCCTTTCATCCCCAGTCTCCCCTATTTTTTTTTTCTTTTTTGCTGTAAAGTTAAATGGCAGTTTTACAACGACTTGAAATTTGAGAAATTATGGCAAGTGACCATTTTTTACAGTTGTGTTTCAAGGAACGAGATGTATGTTAAGGTATGTTAATAATTTTATGTATATTTTGTTGTAACGATCACAGTAATGTTTTATATTAGCCGTTTATTGTACATTTCTCATGCATTTCGTTCGTTTTTGAGATTGGTGCACAGCAACATACGTGTATTTACTGACTGCTGCTTTAATTAATTTTGTGCATTTTTGTGATTGCTGCAGAAGTAGTTTGCTGAATTCAGTTATGTTTATTTCGGTTAATGAATGCGTAGCGTTGATAAGTTCGTTTACTAATTGCTGCTTTAACGAGTTTCGTGCATTTTCCATATTGCTGCAGAAGAAGTTTGCTGAATCCAGTGATTTTTTTTTCGGTTTATGAACACGTAGCGATCATATGTTTATTTACCAATTGCCGCTTTAACGAGTTTTGTTGATTACTTACATTTTACTTTCGTTAAGGCTAAATCGGCGCTTGGCGACATTTACTACTTGTCGGGAAAGGGGTTTTCATGCCAAGAAAAAATCCAAGATAGCGGCCGCGGGAATATATGACATCTGTTCTCTAAACGATTTATAATATTTTTTTTTTTTTTTACTTGAATTTTATTTTACATTTTTATTTATTTTTTAAATATTAAACCATGGATATCAAGGTAATTTATTTTATAATTCTTATATGAATATTTTTTTCTTTCTTTCCGTTTTCTTTTTTACGAAAAAGAATGTCAAACTTTTCTTTCTGCCACACACCTACACATATTCTTGATAATGGTGAGAAAATATAACAAAAATTGTAGGGTTGGGTTGGGTTGATTTCTGACGGCCAATTATCTACACAAGGGATATAGGCCCGGGGGAGGTGCCCCCCGTTGGGGTCTTTCTAAGGGAACCTAATCCGTATTAACGCATGGAAGATCCACGGCTCGAAGAAAACCACGAAATCTCCGAACGATTAGGCCGACGGGCGCGATTGGGATCGAACCCAGCACCTCCCGTCTACCAGCTTCGAGAGCAGAACCTCTCGGCCACTGGTGGGGCAACAAAAATTGTAGATCAGCTCAATTTATTTAATTGATAATTGCATGCAAAATATTTTAAATAAAAAATTATTATTTTTTTTAAAATATTGTTGAGTATTAAACTTTATTCAATTATAAAGCATTTAAATTGTGATAATAACAAAATAAAAATCATGCAACTTCTCCTGCTAATAAAACATGTCATTATTGAAGAGAATCATCGCCAAAAATATCGCAGAAATCATATTGCCGGGCGTTAAGTTCGAGCCCACATCCTCTACAAAAATACAGAGATTTAAACTGCTGGTTTTGACCGCTGCGCTAGCAGGTACTCGCTTAAGACCCCGCTAAGTTAAACATGTTGAAAAAAGAGTTTACGCGTACGTAAATGTGTCAATATTGCTATTACTGATCGTGATCTTATAGAATTGCCTTTATGTTTTAATATATATAATGATAAAATGGTGTTGAAAAACTGCTCAAAACTTTTGCTGAAAAACTATAAATTTTTATCTAATTTATAAATTCATTAAGTTTGATAAAATTGTGTTATTAATACCAAAATTTAGTTTTATCAAAAGCATTTCGTTTATCATGAAAATATAAAGCACTGATTAAGTAGTAATAATAAATAAATAAAAATTGAAAAGACTAATCTGAAGTAAAATGGCGAAAACGACTGGTTTTGAAACCATATCGTCCAGGCGAAAAATCTGTTTACTTGCTAGTCGGTCATGGAGCTCTTTTTGCAGATGGAACCAATGATTTCAAGCAGAATTTGGAAGATTTTTAAATTCATTTTTCCTTTTTATTATTTTTAAAAGTAAGCAGATAATTACTTCCACGCCTATGTTTTACCTTTAGTCTTCTATTAACAGGCATTGTGTCAGACAATCTCGTCCAGACGTCTAGTGGTCTCCTTGCGAACTTATGGTTTATTTTTGTGTTTATGACGGCCAATTATCAACACGTGGGATATAGGCCCAAGGAAAGGGGGAGTGCCTTCGTGGGGGTCTTTCTAAGGGAACCTAACACGTATTAACGCTTGGAAATCCAAGGTTCGAAGAAAACCACGAAAACTCCGAACGATTAGGCCGACGGGCGCGATTGGGTTCAAACCCAGCACCTCTCGTCTACCAGCTTCGAGAAGAGAACCTCTCTGCCACTGGTGGGGCGCTAGCTTATGGAAATATTTAATTATTTTTTGAGAAAATATAATGCTCCATATAAAATAGTTTTCTCCATAGCTCTAAAATCTTAATATTTGAGAAACAAAAGTGACGCATAGAACGAAGCATGGATGGTCTTTCCCAGTATACGGATGACTGCAATGATAATCGCCATTACACGGTAAGGTGACTAAACTCTCGCTCACTGGGTTGGGTTGATTTTTTGACGACCAATTATCTACACGAGGGATATAGGCCCTAGGGGGAGTGTCTTCCGTGGAGGTCATTCTAAGAGAACCTTATCCGTATTAACGCTTGGAAATCCACGGTTCGAAGAAAACCACGAAAACTCCGAACGATTAGGCCGACGGGCGCGATTGGGTTCGATCCCAGCCCCTCCCGTCTACTAGCTTCGAGGACAGAACCTCTCAGCAACTGGTGGGGCCTCTCGCTCACTGAATGCCATGAAACCGAATCCTTGCTGCAAACGCATAGAACGGGTATCGAAACCCAAAACATTTCTTTCCATGTGACACTTTAATTGGGTTGGGTTAATTTTTGATGGCCGATTATCTACTCGGGGGATATAAGCCCGAGCGTGGAGTACCCTCCGTGGGGTCTTTCTAAGGGAACCTTACACGTATTTACGGATGGAAATCCAAGATTCGAAGAAAACCACGAAAACTCCGAACGATTAGGCCGACAGCCACGATTGGGTTTGAAACCAACAGCTGCCGTCTATCAGCTTCGAGAGCAGAATCTCTCGGCCACTGGTGGGGCGACACTTTAATCGGACCATAATCACAACCACTAGACGCCTTGTGACATTCCGAGTTTTCGTGGTTTTCTTCGAACCTTGAATTTCCAAGCGTAAATACGGGTTAGGTTCCCTTAGAAAGACCCCACGAAGCCCCCTCCCCTAAGAGCCCATATCCCACGTGTTGATAACTGCCCGTCATAAACACAACCAACAACCTTGTGACATTTCAACGTTGTAAAATAAAGCAAAAGATATTTGTATGCGAGATTTCATTGTTTTATTTTTTCTCAAAATTCGATCTACTCATATAAAATGTATTTTACAAGGACACTTCCAAACTTTGTTTCAAAGATTTACCTAGTACAATACTGGTTAGAAGTAGATTAAATGCAGAAAAAAGCCTTGAAATTTTTATCTACGAACTATCAAAATGAAAAAAGAAAGGGGGAGTTTTAACTCTTGGATACACTGTCACATTTATTTAAAATGTAATGTCGCATCTCACTGTGAATACCGTGGACGTCCGGCTAGAGAAGCGGACGTGAGTCGGAACTGTAAAATATTATAACCCGAGCATTCAACAGTTGCCCCACCAGTGGCTGAGAGGTTCTGCTCTCGAAGGTGGTAGACGGGAGGTTCTGGGTTCGATCCCAATCACGCCCGCCGGCCTAATCGTTCGGAATTTTCGTGGTTTTCTTCGAGCCGTGGATTTCCATGCGTAAATGCGGGTTAGGTTCCCTTAAAAGACCCCCACGAAGGGCACACACCCTCGGAACTATATCCCTCGTGTAGATAATCGTCCGTCACCAACCGAGCATTCAACTGATTTCGCTTTTCTCTGCACTGTTTTATTTCCCCGCCAGTGGCTGAGAGGATCTGTTCTCGAAGCTGGCAGACGGGAGGTACTGAGTTCACGCCCGTCGGCCTAACCGTTCGCGCTTTCCCTGTTTTCTGCAAACGTTGCGTAAATACGGGTTAAAGACCCCCACTGAGGGCACTCCACCTATGGCAGATGATCGGCCGTCATAATTAACACATGTACTCTTTTTATTTATTTATTGCTGCTTCTCCAGCTGTTTTATATTTTTTATGATATGATAAAAACAATGGTACTGAACAAACTATATTTGATAGGAATTGCACTAGTAAGATTTATTTTCATTATTAAAAGAAAATATTTTAAAAAATGTAATACATTTTAAAAAATATTTTAATAAACAAAGCTTCAAAAATTTTCATTAAAAAATATTTTTTCAGGCAAACATTTGTGAAGCATAATTATCTACTGGGCTTAAAATATAATTTTTCTGGGGTAAATTATTATTATTATTATTTTTTTTTTTTGCACTTGTATTTATTGTGTTAGTTAGGTTGTTAATATTAATACCATGCGAACAAAAGATAATATGCATGTTAAAAAGACAAGAAACAAATATTATGCCAACAGTTGCAATACATGAAATTTACTATGTGTACAAAAGTTTATCTATTTTTTTCACTCTAAAGTAATTTAGCATTATAACAATAATTTATTATTTTCAAAACCTGGCAAAAAACAGCAGTAATTATTTTAACTATTTCGTACATTATCATATTTGTTTGAAAATAAAACAGTGAAACATAATTATTAAATAGGTTACATTTTATTTTATACTAGCTGACCCGCCCGGCGTTGCCCGGGGTCCGTAAATAATAACCTTAAACAAAACTGAAGTTTGTATTATTTTATATCATTTGAAATTCTTTTATATTAACCTAATTTCGTAGACCCGCATTGACTTCCGCAGCTTCTAGAGTGTTCCCAACAAACTTCTTTCTGAACGAACCTGTAACCTGGGTCCCCATTACCTAGGGCAACATGTACCTGAAGTGCTCCGCTCGTGCCGGAGACAACCGAAAACCAAACTGAGTCAGCCAAATCTCTTAGTAATTAAAAAAAAAAAAGAATGCATCATTAATGTTAGAAAATGTTGGTAACTGAAGTGTAAGGTAAAATTTAATAATAAATAGGGCGGTGAAATTGGGCCCTTAGAATCCGAGGAAAGAATACGCCCCCAAGCGGTGGAAAATGCCCCCTTCCCTTATAAATTTCACGAATTACTTTTAACATTAACACGATCTACTTATTATAAAAGCTGAGTGCACGTGACCGACGGAACGATGCCGGTGCGAACCACTCTGGTCTGCGAAACGACCGTAGCTAAACGCCATGTTAGGCTTAATGAAAAACATATCTTAGCATATGACAGCTAAATGATAATTTTTTCCACTTAAAATCATGTCTGTTCAGCATATTTTCATATAAAACATGTGTATCATATCCATTTATAATGTATTAAGTTCTAAATTAAAATTAAGCTATTAGACATCAAATATAAACAAACGATACTGTTGCCATTCAGATTCAAATTCCAGCAAATTAAGAAACAAATGAACGACTCTTTGACGATTCATAAAAAAAAAAAAAAAAATACGGCTAACATCTGATTCTGCTTTAAATATATTTTTTAAAGCATATTAAAGCCTTTAAGTTTTTTGAAATGCGTTTTTCATTTTTTAAAATGCGTTTTTCAATGCGTTTACATTTATAAGCAGCAATTTTATTTACGACTGTTTACATTTACAAGCAGTCAGTTTACGACATACATATGAAATATTACGTAATTTATTGAATAAATATTTTAAAAAACATTATTTAATGATTATTCATCATTATTCATATGAATCATTCATATGAATATTGATTCATATCAATGATTCATGTATTTCAGTCTTCTGTAGTGGCAATAGTGAAACGCTGTTTCTTTAGGAAAAACAACAGAGGGATAAACGTGCTGATTTTTCGCCACTACTCGCTTTCATCTGTCAATAGTTATTTTTGAATGTTTTAAAAGTTTTTTTAATTTTTATTATGGGCTTTCGGAAAGAAGGCGCCAATTGACCAGGAAAAGAATTGCGCGATCGCGGCAATCAACGGATTTCTCAGTTTGCCTGATAAACTCAGCTGAGTTTACACCGAACAGAATTAAACACCCATATACACAATTTTTTGTTTATTTTTTATCTAAACTATGCATATTTTAAGTTCATGTTCATAAAGTGTTTATCACTCACAGGAACGTTTCATTATAATAAAGATTTAAAAATCAAAATTACATTTTTTTTTTTTAATTTTACTAAATTTTTGTACCGTTAAAAAACATAGCTTTTTGTATGTGTATTACTTTCAATGATGCACATAATGGTGTTTTAGTTTTGGCCAAATATATGAATCAAATTTTAAAGTTTCATCTAAAATTAAAAAATAAACATTGATTTTTTAAAGAAATGCCATATGTTTTTTGTTTTATTTTAGTTTCTTATTTCACCTATGCTGCATTTTTTAAGCTGAATTTAATATATTTCTGTGAATTATTTTTTGCTGTTTCAAAAATGCAACAGCTTTTTTTTTTTCAACTATGCATATATTTTTAAAAGCATTTACAGACATGCCACTTTCCAGCGAAAACAGGGAATTCCATTTTTTCGGCACAATTTATCATCCCTGGGATTGATGCAAATCGGTATTAAAATTTGTTGACATTTTTAGGACGAGAAGGGAGGGGGGGGGGGTAGCAGAATTTGACAAAATAAAAATGCGAGTACAAGCAACTGCAATTTGAGTTTATTTCTAATCCTTTCCCATGACCTGTGCATTTAATCCATGTATAGAAACAAACAGGATGAAAAAAACATATAGCCAGGAGCTTGCAAAAATCATCAAAATATCGTAGAAAAAGGGTGGTGTCATCAAACGAATATGAATTCCATCAAATGATCGCAGAAAAAAGCACAATTTTTCCCAAAGGGACCTTTAGTATGCATGTTTCGTCTAAGGATCATGGAATATGTGAATGTCGCCAAATAATCGTGGAAAAAACATGAATTTCATCAGATGACTGCAGAAAAATGCATTATTTGATCAAAGTATCGCGAAAAACGTGAATTTCGTCAAATAATCACAGAAAAAATGTGTTTTGATTAGAGGATCACAGAGAAAACGAGATTTTCATCGAAAGGTTGCAAAAGTGTAAGTTTCAACATAAGAACCTAAAAAAAAATGTAAATTTTGAAATCGGGGGATCTTGAAGCTTATTGGTTCATCAGTATCAGGTGAACCGTTAGTCAGCTAAATTTTCTGTTACGTAACTAATTTGCTGCATACATTCGGATGCACCTGTGCTTCTGTCAACGTATTTTGATTGTAAGGTAAGTCTCGCTTGCTCTGCTGTTTATTTCTTTTTTTTTAATTAGGATTTTTGCATTAGCTGTTTAAAATGCACCCTTTATTGGTGAATATATCGATTTTTACATTGTTTACTGTTTTAGAGACAGACGATTCAGCCAACGGCTGCCGAAAAAATTCAGAGTCTAAAAACATCGAGGGTGTATTACCAAACATCCATCAAAATTTAAATTTAATTCAGTTAGAAGAGAAGTACCATACCTTGACGATGTTTCAGACCCTGACTAGGATCCCTTTTTCTAAACATTAAATTATTGATTTTTTTTTAAATTTTAACTGATTGTTTTTTATGTAAATATTTGAAATTTTTTTTGTATGAAACTCCCCCTTTTTTTTATGAATCGCCGTCTCATTTATTGGTATTTCTTTATATTTATCCTTTTACTTTTATTTTATGTTTCATAAATTTTTTGGCAGTTGTGAGCGAGATTTTACCTGCATTCGTAACAAATTTTTCAAGATGGCAGTAAAACTTCGTTTTTAAATCTTTATGTTACTTATAAATCCATGTTTTTACATCATTTTCTATTTTTTTGTGCAAATCATTGATTTATAAATAACATAAAGATTTAAAAATTGAGTTTTTCCGTCACCTTGAAAAGATTTTTGGCACAATTTTTTTCGTCAAGCGGCACAGGATGCGAAACTCTTCCCTGAATTTTGTCAAAGAAACGTGAGAGGTGTAATTCATCAAAAAGGCGCAGGAAAAACGTCAATTTTGCAACCAATCCTGATAAAAACACTCATTTCGTGAAAGGATTGTGGTAAAAACAGTCATTTTTTTAAAAGGCTGCGAAAAAAACATGAATTTCATCAGAGATGTGCAGAAAAAACGAGAATTTCACCATAAATATTAAATTATTGATTTTTTTTTTGTTTGTAAATTTTAACTGATTGTTTGTTTTTTGTGTAAGTATTTTTAGTTTCTTTTTATATATTTTTTTTCTGTATGAAACTCCCTTTTTCCTGAATCGCCGTCTCATTTATTGGTATTTATTTATATTTATCTTTTTATTTTATATTAGTAAGTTTTTTGGTAGTTGTGAGCAAGATTTTACCAGCATTCGTAACAAATTTTTCAAGATGGCGGAAAAACTTCAGTTTTAAATCTTTGTTATTTATAAATCCATGTTTTTACATCATTTTCTATTTTTGGGGCAAAATCATTGATTTATAAATAACAAAGATTTAAAAATGATGTTTTTCTGCCATCTTGAAAAGATTTTTGGCAAGATTTTGAAAAATTTTTTTTTGCCAAGTGGCACCCTTCCCTGAATTTTGTCAAAGAAACGCGAGACGTGTAATTCGTCAAAAGGGCGCAGAAAAAAAGCAAAATTTTCAACAAATCCCGATAAAAACACTCATTTTGTCAAAAGGCTGCGAAAAAAACACGAATTTCATCAAAGATGTGCAGAAAAAATGAGAATTTTGCCATAGGGTTGCTCTTCCCCCCCCTCCCCCGCATGAGGTGGTTCATATTTTCTTCATTTGAAGGTTGACTTTTACAAACACTTATTTTTTTTAATGCTTTTGAGGACTTACCACTATCTGAATAATCATGCATATCAATCACCTGTTTAATTGAGTCTGACTTAATGTTGTAAACTTACAATAACACTTTCCCGTCATTTTTGACGGGGCCATATGCTAGTATTTAATAAACGGATGAAATCCCTTATCTAAAGTTACCTTTAAAGTAACGCGATTTTTAATTTACGGCCGTAGTTTGTAAACGTAAGTTGATGCTGAAAAAGGAGATTAATGTTTGAAAAAGTGGTCACTGAGGTATAAAGAAAGACCGGGCCCTGGGGGCCAGGGTCTTAACTGGAATGCAGTTCGGTATAAGAAAATCTTTTTATAGTTTAAAGTAGCTGGAGGACGCTGAAACTATGTTAAAGAAAATTTTAATAGAATCGGATAGTTTTTAAAGAAGCTGCAACAAAGACACCATGAAGCAGATTAATATTCAAAATCGGTAGTAGTTGAAGTCTGGGAAATTTTTTTGTCATTCATGTAGTAGCAAAAGGACATAAGAAATTGTTTAAAAAACGAAGCTAGTGAATTGGACCGTTTTTAAGGGACCTATAACAAAGGGCTCAAAGACGGCTAACTGATAAGGGCCCTAACATGAAAACTTGTTAAAAGATCTAAGTTCTTAGCACTTTAGATCTTCAATTATTCAAAATTAAGCATACAGTATCAATTAATGATTAGAATGAATTTTTAAAGAAATGCGCAAAAAATGGGAGGGAAATGCTTAAATCAGGGCCCTAGGGTCCAGTATAAATAAGATTGGTTGATTTGTGACGGCCGATTATCTACACTAGGGATATAGGCCCGAGGGGGAGTGCCCTTGGTGGGGATGTTTCTAAGGGAACCTAACCCGTATTAACGCATGGAAAACCATGGCTGGAAGAAAACCACGAAAACTCCCAGTATAAGTAAGAGGGTATTGGTCCTGAGAGAAGAGTGCAAGACTCAAAGCGCATTAGATCTTCAATTAGTTAAATTTAATCATAGGGTATGAATTATTCGTTATATTAATATTTTAAAGAAATGCTAAATCAAAAAAGGGCCGTAGTGCCCCAATAAAAATATGAGGGTGTTGATCCATTTATAACAGCTGAACAATACGCGGAATTTTCCTGCAAATTAAAAAATCGGTATCGGAGCATCTTATAGTCTGCAAAATACTCAGAAGATGGCAGCACTATACAAAACAATATTTTGTGTAAGGATAATGAATTATTTAGGGTTGGGTTGATTGTTGACGGCCGATTATCTACTCGAGGGACATAGGCCCAGGGGGAGTGCCCTTCGTGGGGGTCTCTCTAAGGGAACCTAACCTGTATTTACGCATGGAAAATCCAAGGCTTCGAAGAAAACCACGAAAACTCCGAAACGGTTAGGCCGGCGGGCGAGATTGGGTTCGAACCCCGCACCTCCCGTATACCAGTTTCGGGAGCAGAATCTCACAGCCACTGGTGGGTGAATTATTTAGGATCAGTATAATCTAGTATGGAGATTTTCCGAAATTTTCAATACACAGATACATGCAAGTTCGAAATGCAACGTTATAATTATTATTTGCACCCTTAATATTTATTTCAAGAGGAAATGTCTAATTTATATGCATATTTTTTTAATCTAATTTTAATAATTTTGACACTGGTGATTCATTTTTGAACGACTGCGCGAAAATTTATTTTTATTTTCTTATATATAAAAATGAGCTTGCATACATAAAATTTCTTATATATAAGAACATAAAGACACATAAAAATTTTATGAAAAAAATGAAATTTCTTATATTTATAAAAGAGAAAAATTCATCTTTGGTCCTAGCGAGTTTCGATCTAGAGTGCTTCACTTTGGCAAGCTGACGCTTTACCGATCGAACCAATGCGACTTGTGAAATCATTTAAAATTTACATTCAATTTCATACGGATGCGTACTGAGCATGCGCGTTCATGATTGGAGATGAAATAGCTACTTTTTTATGGCAGTGATGTCCGAATATTAATTAATTACTCAGCTAATAATTATAATATTAAAATTCTGAAGGTATGGTGCATCATTAGACACTTTGGGCTAGCTTCAAAAAAATTTTGAGCCTCGTACGTTCCGTAGATTTTGCTAGCCATCGCACACAGACAGTCAGAGCGATTTGTTCTTTTATTAGTATAGATTCCATATTGGCGATTTATATAGTATAATTTGCTATGTTATTCTTCACAACTAACCAATGTTTCTTCGTAAAATAATAATGTTACATATTAAATAAATTTTTATGCTATTGCGTTCTAAAAATTAAATATTCTATTTTAAAAGGTTGGTTGTTGGTTGACGGCCGATTATCTACGCTTGGGATATAGGCCCTAGAGGAGTGCCCTTCGTGGGGGTCTTTCTAAGGGAACCTAACCCGTATTTAAGCATGGAAATCCAAGGTTTCAAAGAAAACCACGAAACGGTTAGGCCGACGGGCGCCTCCCGTCTACCAGCTTCGAGGCTAGAACCTCTTAGCCTCTGGTGGGGCTCTATTAAAAAAGGAAGATGGGCTATTAAGGAAGCATTGATGTTCCTTCACAGGACATGTATGAGTGTGAATTCAGACATAATGTAACTTTGCTCACACTCGCTGAATGCGGAGAAAATTAAAGGGTCTAGCCGGATAAGATATTAATCTATTTATATAAAATCCAAGTCTCTGTGTGTCCCTCACTATTCCGGTAGGACCGCCTCATTGAAATGAGTAATTGTTGAAAAATATTAATGCAGGGTTACCACAGTAGCCTCAAATGTTAGCCAACTTGGCGATACCTGGCTAATTTGGCGAAATTCCCATTTAAAACCATTAATCTTTCATAATGGAGGTCACCGAAATTTAATTTAAACTCCACTCTTTTAAGATATTTTTTCGAAATCTATAGGTGAGAATTTAAAGTACATCTTTACATCTTCCTCCCGATGCTACTAATAAAATAACCACCAATAGACAACGGTGTACTGTGTGAGCTCCTAACTGTGCGATTTTAATATGCTTTAGGTACTTTTCCAGTATAGGTGCCTTCGCGAAAAAGGAAATTTGGTAACATATTTTCGGGAACATATTCACTGTTTCATTTTATATACACACGCATTTTTTTCGATATTTATACGATTTATTTAACATAAAAAAGCCGTTTCTCTAATTTTATACAGAAACAGATGTAATTTGTACGTAAAAACATCAATAATATACATATAAAACAAACAAAAACGCTCATTAAATTTGTTTTCATAGCTGTTTATATGATTTGACAACAAATCTCGATATTTTCCCGTTATACGGACACCATGCCAAAATGTATGATAATGCGCCAATTATTTCAAAACGCTAAAAGATATTTGTAATTTTATGCCAGCAGTTTAATATCAGTTTTATTTTATTGCTTTATTTTATAGCAGTTATTTGTTCACTTATTTTAAGTATATATTTGTGATTTGAGGAAATAGTTCGTAAAAGTCTGGAATTTTCAAATGTTATATTTTTTTAAATACTCACTTTAGTATCGACAATGGTTTTTCTTTTATTTTTCAATGCTTCAATTCACGATTTTGTGCCAACTATTACGCTTGGTGACAATGGTGGCGACATAATGGAAAAGTACCCAAATCTCACTTTCTGATGCCCAAATTACACCAAGCTTTTTTTTTTAAATGCCAAAGCCCCTACAGTGGAAAAGTACCAAACTGTCTATTATTTTACGCTATCCGTGTTATTGTTTGTACTATATGCAAGGGGAGTGGAGCGAAGAGTTTAAACATTAAATATTAAAGTTTCGGCACAGATGTCATGTAGATGTCAATATTGGCGCGATTTTTTTCTGACGCCAATGTCATATACACAACGGGTACTTAACTGGCGCCAAAGTGTTGTGATTTTGCTTGATATGGTAATCCGGATGTTGTTGTTTATGCTGTTGATGTTTTCGCCAAATTGGCGTCGGAAAAAAATCGCGCCAATATATGAAAACGTATATGACAACTGTGCCAAAGTTTCTATAAAGCAGTATAAGACTAAAAAATTAAGAATAAAATAAATGCAAAATAAGACTAAAGAAGAAAGAAAAATCATGCGTTAAGCATAGAACATGAAACACTTTCCAACACATCCTGAATGCTTTAACAAAACTTCGTTATTTAGGAAAATAAGGTAAATAAGATAACGTTACTTCTTAGATATCCCGTCGATCAATTTCGCCAAATTATATAAATCGCCAAATTAATAGTAAAACATTAATAAAAATACAAATAAAACGTCGAATTAATGATTTTATTGGCCATTATTGGCATTTAATCTTACAATTAATTAATTAATGGCAACCATTATTGGCAATTAATCTTACAATTTGGCGACAGTAATTTGGTCGACGGGATAACTAAGAAGTACCACGATAACTAAGTAAACATTTTAGAAAACGCATAAAAAAATGTAAAAATTGATTTCAGCAGTTACCGTCCATAGCCAATAGTACCGTTGTTATGTGCCACTATTTATAGCTAAAATTTAATTTAAACTACTCTTAAAACTACTGAAATCACATTTCCAGATATTATCATCCATAGACGGTTATGTATCCAATTCTTTGACCATTTATATCATTTTATCTATATTCTACAAACATTTCTTAGGAAACTAAATGCAGTTCAGCGTAAAAATGCATAACTCCTTTAAAAACCACCTTTAAGCAATTTACTCTCATACTCATTAACCCTTACGAATTCTTTTGTGTAGCCCTGCATATGAACTGTAGCATTTATACACACAGTATAGTATGCATAAATGTAGTGAAACATAAAAGCGCATATCATAATTAAAAATGCATTTCTAGCAATCATTGCTTATGTACAATACTTCGGAGAAAAGTTTCTTGGCGAGAAAGAAGTTTGCCAACGTATTTTCTGGCAACCTATTTACTGCTTCATACTCACAAGCAATTTTTTCCATATGTATACAATTTGGCCATATGTCATATATTGGCGCGATTTTTTTCCGATACCAATTTGGCGAAAACATCAACAGCATAAACAACATTCGGGTTACCATTACAAGCAAAATAACGACACTTTGGCGCCAGTTAAGTACCTGGTGCGTATATGACATCGGCGTCAAAAAAAATCGCGCCAATATGGGCGTATATGACATCTGTGCCGACAATTTAATATAAAAAAAGCTATTTACCCATTTTTATAAAGAAACAGAAGTAATTTTTGCACAGATGTCATATACGCATGGGGGTTGGTGTGATTTTTCTATGACGCCAATTTGGCAGAAATCTCGCTTTCGAATACCAGTTACTTATATATTTTTCAATTATTTGCTATCATTTTGAAAAGGAAATAACTATAAATAAATAAAAGTTTGAATAATAACTATAGAACAAAGCAATTTATATAATTAAAAAACAGAAAATAAAAGTAAATAAACAATCTATTAATAAATAAAAAACAATAGCTGGGTTACCATAGCAGGCAAAATAACACCATACTGGCGCCAGTTAGATATCCCGGTTTATATCTGAAATCTGTGCCATAATTTGTCTATAAATATATATATATATATATTTAGAAACGAATTTTTTATGTATATAAGTGCATATATAAACAAAGATAAAAGTTCATTAGATTTGTTTTCATAGCTGTTTATATAGTTTCGCAACATATCTCACTTTCTGATGCCCGAATCGCGCCAAGCTTTTTTTTAAAAATGCGCTATAATGGAAAAGTACTTAAATAAATAATTAACAGAAATAACAAATTATACAAACTAAAACTTTTTATTTCGAGATCAAAGCATTGTTTTTAATTTCGATTAAAAATACATATATCCTTGGATAACTTCAATTGAAATTAGGTTCACAGATTAATATCTCATTCCATAAACCTAAACAAACACAAGTGAATCATTCATCGTGAAACTTCAAAAATATTAAATCATTGAGGTAATCATTCACAAAGTAAGTTCTCCAACAATCAATGGGCAATATTCTAATGACGTCATAGTAGGTAAAATGGTGGCGGTGTCGTTTGTTTATGTTTTGTAATCACAAAGATTTAATTTTGCAATGTCTCTTAGTTACATTATTTTATTGTCATATTTATGAGCTCAGAACAAAAGCCTAATTTTTCATTATTTAGTTATTAAAGACGGAAAAAAATCATAAATGCATGATTTGAAAATTTTAAATAATTCTCTTTCTTAATACTAAAAAATAACATCGGGAAGTAACAGCGGGTTTAAGTTAAATAAGTTTAACTGTTTAATTCTGTTCTAATATTCAAAATAACTGTATTTATTAGATTTCAGTACTCAACATCAAGGCCCGATTAAACTTTGAAGTTAGAGGAATTACAATGTCATTTCAGGACCTTTCTTTTGGAGAAGCTTTTCTAAATTCCATATATACATAGAAATTCTTCAGTGTTAGAAATATTATTCCTAGGACTGACATACAATTTTACACAAGTTTTTGAAAGCTACTTTATATCAGAAATTTTACTAAAAACTGGTTACTTTTTTGTTATAGCGGACCACACTATTAGGATTATGACAAGTTGCAGCCAATTTCGCCAACGTCGTAACCAAGATCGTGAAGCACACACATATAATACCATATAATACCATTTCATGAAATCGTATACGATAATTTAATAGTTTTTAACCTTACTTCAAGTGTGTTATTTATTTATTTTTAAGGCTCAACAATCTAAATTGTCCAATATATGAATTTAAAAAAATGTAATCAAAGATTGAATAGACATGACCGCAAAAAGCCTCAAATCTGCATAACACTTGGAACCAAACTGTGCAGATTAGTGGTCTTCTACTGTACACAGTTTTTCATAAATGTGTTTCGTTCTTAAAATGTGTTATTTTCATCTATCACTGCGGAACAAGCGAGAAAACTCATATTCTTGCACATGAGTTGTATATATCTTTATATCTAAATTTCCGTCATTTTTGATGGGCTACCTTTCTAGTATAGTATAATTTGCTATGTTATTCTTCACAACTAACCAATGTTTCTTTGTAAAATAATAATGTTACATATTAAATCAATTTTTACTCTATAGCGTTCTAAAAATTAAATATTCTATTAAAAAGGGAAGATGGGCTATTAAGGAAGCATGGATGTTCCTTCACAGGACATGTATGAGTGTGAAGTCAGACATAATGTAACTTTGCCCTCACTCACTGAATGCGAAGAAATTAAAGGGTCTAGCCGGATAAGCACAGTGAAATGATGTTTGAAATGACATGTGTGTAATAAGGTTCACCATGAGAATACAATATAGAGGGTTTTTAGCATATGACCTCTAACTGTCCTTGTTATAATCGGGGAAGCATTCGCCGGCGCTACTATTTTTCAAATATGTTTTTACAATAGTACCCAAACTTCATTTTTTTTTCAATGGCAATGCCCAATTTTGGCAAGATATTTCAAATCTTCGGTTCAAACTATGCCTAGGCACCAAATTTTAAGTCTTTTGAATGATAAGTTTTTGAATTATAAACACATACAAAATTGAGTGCTTCTAATGTTAAGTTACATTTTCATATTTTTATTTATATCTGCTGAAATTATACTCCTAATGTGCTAATTATTTGTGTAGATATAATACTAATATATCCAAACATAAATACGTTGAATTTGCAATTTTTATAATTTTATGATATGAATTATGAAATTAATATTCGAAAAAATTATGAATTGCAACCTACAATTTTTTTGATCGATTTAGATTTATAAAGTCCTGCTTTATGTAAATTCAAAATTTCACATTTTTCTTCCAAGTAGTTTTCAAATTATGCTTAAAACACGGCAAAATGATGGTTTAAGGGACCGTCTATGATAGAAGTGACTAGATATTTTGAAATTTCGTCTGCTATCGTGCAATCTAGCAGTCTTCAAGGACTGTTTGAGTGGCGCTTAAGAAGCTTTGATCAAGAAGGGGGGCTCTCTCGGTCAACAATCGAGTACCGAACTTCAATTTGGATACATCCCTTAAAATACGCTTGTTTTAAAATAATTAATTTCTCGGAAACTTATTGTACAAATTGCATAAAAATTTGTTTTTAGGCTAATTAAAGGGTGTAGAGTTCATTTATTCTGTCAGACTTGTGTACTGCTATTGATAAAAACAAAGTTATGGTTCGTTTTAATATATAGATAAGCAAATTTTGCATGCATCATTTAAAAGTAGACTTTATTACCAATCGTGTGGTACCAGTAACTTTCTTCTACGATAATTTTTTGCAGAGTTAGTAAGAGGTGTTTACTTTTTTTTTCCACGACTGTACTGTTAACAAAAAAAACAACAACAAAAATCATTAAAATTGAAGATGCGAATTTTACGTGATAACTAAAATAATGCTAGCAACTTGCTAAAACGCTGCTATCATTGCATTGGTCAATTAGTGACATTTCCACTCGGGCAAGATGTGCAGTACGCCAAAATAAGAGAATGCTTCCATACATACCGCTTCCTATAGGTATGTTTCGTGTTTGAAAATATTCTGTTATTTTGGCGTACTGCGCATCCTTCTCGCGTAATAATATCAAGAACTGACAAATAAAATGGTAACATTTGCCTACCATGCCTATCATGATTTTCACATAAAATTTATTTCTTTGGTAACTTTTTGTTTACATCTGTTATCTAAAATCTTTTTAGTATGTTTCCTTATTTCATGAAAATACAAAGTTGTGTCGATGTGGGTTAGGATAAACTCTTTCGACACTTAAACAATCACATTTTAATAACAATCACACACAAAATATATTAAAAGCGCATATTATCTTTGAAACATACATATTTCCATGAAAAGATCTCTAGATGAGATACATTTCGAACATACGCCGAAACTCTACTTAAACCCGAACAATCGTAATTACATAAATTCACTTCATTTCAAGTTTGGCAAAATATCTCAGGATATTTTTCCGAGAGTGGCAACAGCGCCATCTATATGCTATAAAAATAAGGGAAGGCAGTCATTTTGTTACAAAGTTATTAAAACCATTGAATGATTATAAAATCATTTCAATCTAAAATATGGAATAACCCAACGTTCGCCATTAATATTCTTCTGACATATGCGTATATAATTCGTTGTTAGAGCAACTAGATTCGAAAGGATACTTGTTATTTTTACCAGAAAAAATGGGGAAGAATGTCGCCTACCTGTTTTGTTTACAAAAAATTCTGCTTAGCTCCATGCAAGGGGGAAGTGCTAGAAGACAATATCACTGTTCAATGCATTATGTAACAAAGAGCTCTTATTAAATACTTTTAAATAATAAGTATTTCTTTTAAATGTTATTTGATATAAAGTTATTTCTATGGAACAGTGATATTTTATGAATTTCTTCTTTTCATTTAAATCAGTAAAATATGAGAATAAAAAATTTACAAACATATCTATATATCAATGCAAACGTATAAAAAGGAAAAAAATGTAAAAGTAAAAATAATTTTTAGACATGATAACGATAATTATTTGAGGAAGGGGGAATGATTCATTCGAGGATCATTCGAAGAATGATAACGTACGATATCGGAAAGTTGAGAGGGGCTTCGAAATAGTCATAAAGTTGATAACCTTATATATTTCAGCTTTACCTGCACAATCTACTAGACCATCGAATTGATATTATTACGCGAGAAGGATGCGCAGTACGCAAAAATAACAGAATGTTTACAAATAACAAACAAACCTATAGGGAAGTGGAATGTATGGAAATACAGTCGAGCACCGCTTATACGTTTCTTGTATATATGTTTTTATCATTTATATGTTTTTTTAATAGTCCCGGCAAAATTCAATGGATATTAACGTTAAATAAAGTCATTTATACGTTTTTCAGTAAATCCAAGATTTCATTTATACGTTTTTTTCAAAATTTCAAGAAGATAGAAAATGCGCATTTAAACCTCAAATTCCCAACTCCCGATTGTCCAGTCTTACAAAAGGCACGTGACCTTAACCAACACCTGCCGAGTTGAACAAAAGCCTTACCCTAATGTGAACATCTCACTTTCTATAGATAAAGGTTGTTGTTGTTCTCTCCCCAGGCCCATCAGGGCAAGTTCTTTTCCCGGCAGCTTCAGTGTTTGGATTTGTATCGTTCACTAGCGGTTCACGATGACTTCGCGTAATAGAAAATCTCTGTCGTTAAAGGAAAAAGATGTGCATTTTTAAAATGGTGGATGAAAACCAACATTTAAAGGAGTGGATCTTGTCAAAAAATTAGGTTTACCAGTTTCAACTTTAAATACGCTAATTTATAAACTTAAAGATCATCGAGGAAAGCCATCACCAAAAGTGGTTGTAGTGCTTCAAAAAAACTTTGAGTCCAAAGCGGAAAATTCGCTGATGTTGAAAAATTGATTTTACAGTAGTTTAATCAGTGTCGTAGAGTAAAAATTCCCATCAGCGGTCCTTTGTTTATGGGGAAAGCACGAGAAATTTCGCAGAAGCTGAATGTGGAATGCAATGCATCATTTTCTTCAGGATGACTTCACAAGTTTAAATTAAGACATGGCATAACATGCGAAACTGTAAGTGGAGAGTCTGGAGATGTTGATTGCGAAACAGTGGATGATTGGATTCAAAACCAATTGCCAGATCTGATAAAAGGATATGAACAAAAAGACATTTTCAATGCAGATGAAACCGGTTTGTTTTATATTCTTCTGCCATCTAAAACTCTTGCAATCAAATCGGATACGTGTCATGGTGGAAAAAAGAGCCAAGTGCGATTAACAGTGATATTGTGTGCCAATGCCCATGGATCAGAAAAATTGTCTCCTTTGATTATTTGCAAATCAATAAAGCCCCGCTGCTTCAAAAGTGTGAAAGCATTACCAACAATGTACCTCGCCAATAAAAAATCATGGATGACAATGTCCTTCTTTACCGATTGGTTAAAAGAATTAGATGATAAAATGCGAAACCAGAAGCAGCGAATCATTTTCATTCATTGGTCAGTGTCCAGCTCATCCACCTGATACGGACTTTCTAGAAAACATAACTGTAAAATTCTTCCTGCAAATTGTACCAAAAAATCGCAGCCACTGGATTTAGGAGTCATAAAATCCTTAAAACAACATTATCGAAAACTTTTGGTGAAAACAGCTATCGCCAGTTTAGACCACGGTGACTTCGAAAATGTGAACATTAACATCTTACAAGCTATGAATTTCATAATGATGACTTGGCAAAATGTTTTACCTATAACGATAAAAAACTGGTTCGGTCTTAGTGGATTTTTAACTCCAGTGGATGTCAATCCTATTGAAAACGCCGATCCTGATCATTTTTCTCCACCAGAAAACTGGTCAAATTTAAGTGTTGTTACTACATTTGAAGATTTTGTGCAATGCAATTCGGAGCTTGCAGCATGTTCTCTTCTAACAATCAATGTAATGATCGCAAATGAGAAAACTAGCAGTGAAGAAGAGGATAGCTGCACTGAAGAGCCACAGCCAAGTTTTCAACAAGCTTTGGTGGGTTTTAGCACCATGCAAGAATACCTTATTAGCAGTGATTCGAATGATAATGTTAAGATGGCAATTTTAACTGTGAACAATGAATTTTTTTCTGTGCATTCCAAAAATTCCGTACAACAATTTCCAAAATTCCGTATAACAAAATATTTTGTACATGGTGAATGAATATGCATAGTCGTAAGTTGCAAATTATATCTGGAATAGAATGTTTAGTATTACATACTTCTTGTATTTCATGTATTTAAATTTGTCATTGATTTTTTTTTATTGTTGGTAATTACAGAAATGTTCGTACTTTTGTGAATATCGTTTATACGTTTTTTTCCTTGGTCACTTGAAAAACGTTTAAATGGTGCTTCACTGTATTCTCTGATTTCGGCGTATTGTGGCGTATTGCGCATCCTGCCTGAGTGGAAATGTTACACGAATTGTGCCTAAATGTAACGAACACTCCGTATCTTAACCATAAAAGAAAGTGCAGTATGTCGCAATATTTCATTGCCCATTTATATATTTTCGATATTAAAAATGCACATATGAAATAAAAGTTTGTTTATGGAAATAATTCCTCCCTGAGAAAATGTAATGGTTTATTTTAAATCTGTATTTGTTCTATACCGCTCTATATTTTTTAAAACTGTTTTATTCCCACAGAATATTGGTGAGTGTGAGGTTCTGCACCATCATAACATAAGATGACTGAACTTACTCTCACTTAATTCCACAAAAAATATAATTCTTACTACTGTAGCATTAAACTTTAATCGAAACCCTAAAATATTCTTTCTATGTGCTCCGAGAACCTTTTAGGGTCCTAACAACTATACCACTTGCGACACATTACCATAAAAAATTTATTTTCACGTAAGATATTATTTTTCTTTTCCTTTTCAAAAAATGGCCAAACGAGTGACTGAGAGGTTCTGCTCTCGAAGCTGGTAGACTGGAGTTGCTGGGTTCGAACTCAATCGCACCCGTCGGCCTAACCGTTCGGGGTTTTCGAGGTTTTCTTCGAACCTTGGGAAACCTTGCGTAAATACGGATTAGTTTCCCTTAGAAAGACCCCCACTGAGGGCACTCCCCCTAAGGCCTATATCCCTCGAGCCGTCTAATCGGCTGTCAAGAAATCAATCCAATGCTTTTCAGAAAATGTATTCTGAATCTAATCTACTAGTCTGTCTTTACATGTCTCTCGTTGATGCTACAAAACGTTTTCTGCAGATGTAACAGTATTTACAATGTTTTAAAGTTTATTTCGTTTTGTATTACTTTGAGAGTAGGTAGATAATTAATTTTACGGCTATATTCTATCTTTGAAGTTCTATTAACTTGTATTGTATGAGACAAATTGTTGATATCAACTTCTGGTAGCTAGCTTATGGAAATACTTGGTTTTTTTCTTTAAAGTATGCAATGCTTCATTTTAAATTAATTGTTGCTCCATAGATGCCTAAAGTTTAAATACTATTTCAAAACTGAAAGACAAACATCGAAGAAAATGTACTGAAAGTATTCAAAGGGAGAGGTCCCGGGATCGGGAACACAACATCCGGCGACCTTTTGTGCAATGATAGAGTATAGTTAATAGCTAAACATATCACTAGGTGGGCAAAGCGCAATATGCAAGAGGGTCTTAAAAAACAAGCCCCAAAGTCACCCATAATTGCCTTAGTACATAATCGGATAGATTACACGCATTTATGAGCTGGCGGATTGTACACTTGACAGAGCGTCAGGCTTCTAAATTTTCACTTTCGGAAATTTGTGGGTTCCATACCCCTACAAGACATTTTTTTATTATGAATTGAGTCTTCTGAAATACATTCTTCAATATTTGTAAATTTAGGTAATTCTTCACTAAACATATTTTTACATTATGATTACGACACTATACCAAAGAACTACGTCTAATCTCCTCAAAAATTTAAAAACAAATGGCATACTTTCTCGGTCCGCAGTAGATGATTGTTAAAACTTTAACACAAACAAGAGTAAACCTTCTAAACCCCACCCTGTTTATTTTCAATAGCGAACATCTTTTGCTAAAAAGCACCTGCAAAGCTACAGAATTAATAAATATTAATGCCCATGAAAAGATTTTTTATTGTCAAAAACAGTTGTTGTAATCCCAAGAATAGGATTCATATATAAAAAAAATTAATAAAACCCTCAAAACTTTATAAAATTTTTAAATTGTTAAATATTAGAAAGTATGACCTTAAAATAGCATATTTTAACTTTATGCAGCACATTTGAATTGATTTCACTGGGAAGAATAGACATTTATTTAATAAATGTCTATATATAATATTTAATAAATGTCTAATAAATTTTATTAGTATAAAAAAATTTAAATAAATGTGAATAAAATAAAAAAATTTCCGTTTGAGATATTCAAATTACGTATTTTTTCCTCTTTAGATTCATAAAACTGACATAAAATTGAATTTCTCTGCAAACAAATAAGTATATCTGTGTCGCGCAGAAGTATGTTTATTTTTTAATACTAAGCTTAAGGGGGTAGGATACCTTTAAAACTTTAAAATTTTCGAAAAATTTTTAATACATATTTTTATTCCGTATTCATTTCTGAACAATATGCAAAAAAACGCATTAAAAAATTCCCATTAGTTTACTAATTATGACAGTTTTATTAAGGCTGCATATTAAGACTACATAGGAAAATTAAACTTTGCGTTGCGTTTATTCAAAACGATGAATTTTGATACTGCGCGCAGTGTTACTAAAAAACTATGCATGTCAATCAAAAGAAATTTTCACCACATATTCATTTCGGTATTATCTACAACTTAAAATCAGAAGAAGGTAAGATTTTTTTTTTTCTGTTTTTGTACGTTGAAAATATTTTTTAAAAAGTGATTTTTTTTTGTTAATTTTTTAATTTAGTCAAAATGTTTTACATATATTCTGGTTTTAGTATAAAGGTCACACTATTATATATTTATTTTTATCAAAATTTCCTCTTTATATGCATATGTTCCGATTTTATCATGATTATTGCAAGATTTTTTTCTCTTATTATCATATATTTTTAAACTTATCATTTCAATATTTATTTATAAATTTACAAGTATATATATTTTTTAAAATAAAAATTTAAATATGAGCTTTATATTTAAATGAAGTTATATTTTTATTTTTGACTTATTGCGCAAGTTTTGAAACTTGGAACATAGTGATATTTATTACTTTTTCGACGTGTTCAAAGGTATCCTACCCCCTTAAATTTAAATAATTACATATATATATTATAGTTCGAAAATAATTAATCATTATTTTGTCTGCGAGAAAGAATAAAAAATCCTGTCGTGTTATCGAACCCACAAAGTTCCGAAAGTGAAAAATTTAGAAATCTAGAGTTCTTCCTTGTGCACCATCCGGCCGCTCAGAAGAGTATGTAATTTATCCGATTATGTACTAAAGCGTCGAAATTGGAACGCTTTGGAGCTATTTTATAAGATCTTCCTTGCATATTGCGTTTTATCCTTATGATATGGTGTTTGGTATTATTTGTTACGGCCAATTATCTGCACGAGGGATATGGGCCCGAGGGGGAGTGACCGCCGGGGGTCTTTCTAAGGGAACCTAACACATTCATTATCCTATAACATTATTTACGCATGGAAATCCAACGTTCGGAGAAAACCAGGAAATATCCGAATGATTAGGCTGACGGGTGCGATTGGATTCGAACGCAGCACCTCCTGTCTACTAGATTCGAGGGCAGAGACTCTCTGTCACTGGTGGGGGTCTCCTTGTGATATGTTAATCTGCTAACTATACTCTATCACTGCACAAAGGGTCGCCCTATTATGTGTCCCCGAACTCTGTCCTCTCCTTGTCAGAGATACAAAGTAGGCAAATCTCATTTGTGCATTTTAAAATTCAATAAAAAATAAAGTACCTGAATTTCGAGAGGGGATTTGGACGGGCAATGATTCTCATATTCATACGTTTTATTTTAGCAAATTAAAGAAATTAGTTTTAAAAATTACCTATGCACTCTCAGAAATACTTTCTTCAAATCACGGAAATATTACTGGCAGCGCGCTGCCAGGTTATTTCCATTAATTGAATAATATCCGTTTCTTTGTTATCCGTTACATTAAGTAAAATATACTTCAGTTGAAGAAAGTGGGGTTGGTTGGTTGGTTGTGTGTATGACGGCCAATTATCAGCACGAGGGATATAGGTCCTAAGGCGGGGGGAGTGCCCTTCGTGGGGCGTCTTTCTAAGAGAACCTAACCCGTATTAACACTTGGAAATCCAAGGTTCGAAGAAAACCACGAAAACTCCGAACGATTTGACCGAGGGGCGCGATTGGGATCGAATTCAGCACCTCCCATCTACCAGCCTTGAGAGCAGAACTTCTCGGCCACTGGTGGGGCTTGAAGAAAGCGAGGATAATAAACGGTGCTGACTTTGGAGTCGAACTAGGTATCGTATTGTTATTTGCCGAGTATTTTAACTGTTCGGCTACCCTTACGAAAATAATTTATAGATCTCTATAGAACGCTATAGAATTCTTTACAAGTTGTATAGAATAGACTTTCTATAGAATGCAATTTCTATAGAGCTCTGAAAAGCTCTACAGACTAATTTTTCTACTGAAAATGTTTCTATAGAATAGCCTTTGTATGTAATATTATTTCTATAGAGTTTTGAGTAGTTGTATAGAATAATGTTTCTAAAGACAATGTTCCTATAGAATTCATAGTATTCTGTAGAATTGTTTTTCTATAGAGTACATAAAACTTATGGCATTTCTATAGACTAAAGATTGTACAGATTTTTTAATATATATATGTATCGTTCTTTTAAAATTTATGCTTAATAATTTATTTCCAACTATATACTGAAAATATACTATAAATTATATATACCTCCCAACAAAACAAAAAAAAACCTGTAGAAAATCTGTAGGTAATTGGCCCATTTCTGCAGATATTTCTAGAAGTATCTAAAAAAAATTCTGTAGCTCTTTTTAAGCTAAAGTCATTTTTTTAAGGTAATCTTCAAAATTTGTACAGATTTCTGTAGAATTTCTGGAGAAAGTGGAGATTTCTTAAGATAACCTTAAGATTATTTTTATGTACTATAAATTAAAAGAAATAATTATGTAACACAATAGTTTAATATAAAACTATTCCAAAGATTTAATTGTCTGAGCGAAGCGAAGGCTAATACTCAGCGAAATATTACTGTCCGGACACATTACAGCTACGATGGATATTAACGCCATGTCCTACTAAAAAAAAAGCCTAATAAAAACCTTTCGTCAAGCATAACTCAAAAAATATTTGTCGGATTTCGTTTCTTATTGCACCATGAAGGTACCTATGAGGGCCACCTACTGAATGCACCTACTATGAAAAATAAGTTCCAAACCGTTTAAAAATTATATTAAAAAAACTGATAAAAAAGCACAATTTATCTCCATACGTCACAGAAATTTGGTGTGCGTCACTTTCACCGGTGGATGTTTTCATAAACAACTGGTTTGAACACATGGAGCAAATAAAATAAATACGCACACAGTAATATTGAATAGATCAGTTTCAACCACTTGATCACAAACCTTGCAACAACCCGTGGCAACCAGTTTTGGTGGGCAAACAAATAATAATACAGTACTCCGTACCACGGTGACCGTTTCTAGACCGTTGTATAAAATCTGGCTTGTTGTATGACATGCAACAGGCTAAATCCGGCTAAAAACTCGGGCTAAAAGATAGTTGTCAGTCTATCGACTGGAAATTAACAGATTTTTTTAATACTCGCATAACGAAATTTAGAAACGATTGTGGATGATTAAAACAAAAGACATGATTGTTTACTGCTCCGGGAGGTTATCTTTCTCTGGATGTCTGTCTGTCTATCATACAGCATGCAATTTTCTTGTAAAGGATGATATTATTATGCAGTAAAACCTTCATAACGGACACACCCGATTAGTGGACACCTCTATTTAGCGGGCATTTTTCGATTACCGACACTTAAATAACTGTACATTTTTTACTCTCAGTAGCGGACTTTTCCAAATAGAGGACAAATTCTGTCCTCCCGAGGTGTTCGCTATTCAGAGGTTTTACTGGTAAAACCTCCATAACGGACACATCCGATAAGCGGATACCTGTATTTAGCGGACATTTTTTCGATTATCAACACTTACATAACTGTACACGTTTTACTCTCAGTAGCGGACACCTCCAAATAGAGGACAAATTCTGCATTTTCGAGGTGTCCGCTATTCAGAGGTTTTACTGTATATATTATTGATAGTTATTTTACAGGGCCGCACAAAAGAATAAGAATATATGAAACGAATATAAACTAAATTCGGGGTTGGTAGATCGCTGATGGTAATGTAATTTTAGGATGTTGTTACAGTCATCCGCAGCATGTTTTTAGAGTTTCGTTCATCTAACGAAACCCTACCTGTCTCACTCCTTTGTCTGTCTGTCTGTCCGTCTGTCACAGAGCCCGTCATCAGAAACTATGTATGTCGGAGACTTGAAAATTTGCATACTTATAGCTCAACACCACACATCAAACGGCAAATAATAAAATTTTGAAAAAGTCTAATATTTAACCCTCTGGGCTCTAACTTGTGTATTTTAAACAATTTTTCTAACTCAGCCCCTAATTAAGTTGGAGACATGAAAGCTTGCATACTTATAGCTGAACACTTGCGATAACACGATAAATCATAAAATTTTTAAAAAGTCATATTTAACCCTCCGATCTCTAACTTGTGTATTTTAAGCAATTTTTCTAACTCACCCCCTAATTAAGTTGGAGACATGAAATTTTGCATACATATAGCTGAACATCTCACATCAAACGACAAATAATAAAATTTTGAAAGAATATAATATTTAACCCTCTGGGCTCTAACTTGTGTATTTTAAGCAATTTTTCTAACTCAGCCCCTAATTAAGTTGGAGACATGAAATTTTGCATACGTATAGCTGAACACCTCACCACAAACGACAAATAATAAAATTTTGAAAAAGTCTAATATTTAACCCTCTGGGCTCTAGCTTGTGTATTTTACGCAATTTTTCTAACTCAGCCGCTAATTAAGTTGGAGACGTGAAATTTTGCTTACTTATAGCTGAACACCTCACATCAAACGACAAATAATAAAATTTTGAAAAAGTCTAATATTTAACCCTCTGGGCTCTAACTTGTGTATTTTAAGCAATTTTTCTAACTCAGCCCCTAACTAAGTTGGAGACATGAAATTTTGCATACTTATATCTGAACACCTCACATCAGACGACAAATAATAAAATTTTGAAAAAGTCTAATATTTAACCTGTAATATTTTGTCTCGAGCAATTTTTAAATTTAAACTGTTTTGAAATATTATTTTTTGTTCATTTTGCATAATAAGTGTAATGTGACGTAATTTCTTCTATTTAAGACTTCTAACGCATGTTAATGAATTTATCTTACAATATCCTTTCTCTTTTAAAATTCACATGTAAATATAGTTTTTATGGCGTAATTTCCAATACGTGCCTGCTTTTTATACCTAATTATTTAATTCTAATTTGAAGGTTTTTTTCTGTTTATAATAGTAACGTGTAAATAATTTTTTTTATTTGAAGCAAACATTATTGTTTGCGCTGTTTATATAGTTGGCAACAGTTTAAATTAATACCATTTTCTAAAATATGTAACAAATATCTGTCGAAATGCTGAATATTTGAATTTAAAATAGAAATAAAACCTCAAAAAATGACTCAAATTAAAAAAAAATTAATGGAATCGGCACACCGGGATCTTCTATTGAATAAAATGATCTAAAAATGATTAAATTCCCATGTATAGTTTTTGCTCCTATAAAACTTTTTTAATGGAACGATTTTGTCTAACTTTATCATTAAATATCTCTTAAAATAATTCTTCGATTTGAAAACTGTATGCATCAGTGTGTTAATCAAACATTTCTCTATAGTACCACCGATTTTCATATTTTTGTATGCAATAGTTTTCTTAATATTAATGAAGAAAGACCTCCGGTCACAAAAAATTCAATACCGGCGGCGGTGACAGCGTTAGCTACTTTTTTTTAGAATAGAGAGATATATAAAAATGAAAATTTGTCTATTTGTCTGTTTGTAATTCTATAAAAATTCATACTTTGGAAGCCAAAATTGTGAAAAGATACGTACATGTGTATTAAAACATGGCCGAGCCAACTAAAGTAATCCGGAATCGAAATAATTTATAGTTAATTTTTAATTAATAAAAAACCACCAATTTAACAGCAATTTCTTATCAAATTTAAACATTTTTCGTTATAGTAGTTGCCAACAATTAAAATACACAATAAAATTATTACTACAACAATTAATTTTCTACTGCAAGATTTCCACGTGAAAAATGAAAATGAAATAAATAGTTTGCGAATTTAAAAAAAAAAGTGAACATTACATCATAACAATGCAAGATATCATTGCAAGATATTCACGTGAAAAATGAAAATGAAATAAATAGTTTGACGAATTTAAATGAAAGTGAATATAACTTCATAACTTTTCTATTTGAAGGTTTCCACGTGAAAGAAGAAAATATTACGTCATATTAGAAATATAAAGGACGTGGTGGATATAGTATAACGTCATATGAGTGTGAAAAATATATTGAATCATGATAAAAACCCGATTACGGAAATATTCGCGTATTTTAACATAATTGCTCCTATTATAAATTGAAATAAGTTCATTTATAGCTGTATTCTTTTGAGTCTGTTATATACATTTATACATTTTTATAAAGCGTTTTCATATGATTCACTCATACAACATTTCGACTGCCTTTTTTTAATGTTTGTTTTGTGTCGTATGTTAAATTTTGAAATTGATTTTTCAGAACAAACATCCTTCAAATTCTGGGCAACGCCATGCACTTTAGTTTGTAACAGATAAATGGCTTTTGTATCTGTACATCTAATGCTAATATTATAAAACGTTATAATATTATAAAGTGTATAATATTATTAATGCTTGTACGCTTGTGAGGTGTTATCTCTGAGACTACATAGCCAACTTAAAAAAATGTTGGTGGCCATCTCTGCTCCGAAAAAAAGACTATATTTTATGTCAGTGCAAGAACCTACATCGCTGCAGGAGCAAAAAAGTTCTAAAATTGCGATTTCTGCGATATTGATTGGGTTAGAAACTTTAAATTTTGTGTGGTAGTTACTTTTAAGATGTAAATCCTCGTAATGAACGCTCTCTAAAAGGTTCAATTTGACGGATAAACGTAAAAATTTCTAGAAAGGTTCTAAACTATAATTTATTTGGAATACTGAAATTTTTGGGATACTGTTGGGGTTAGAAACTAGAACTTTGGCATGGTAGTAATTTATAAGATGTAAATGCTCGTTGTAGAACGAATTCTAAAAAACCGAAAGACTAAACAAAGCGGAAAAAGATCTAAAGATGATCTAAGTAACGAAGTACATGGAATTGTTAGGAATATAAACATGAAAATTGACATAGCTGTATTTATCATGACGTAAATTCTCGCAATAGAACAATTTCTAAAAATGTCGCTATATAAAACAGTGCAGAAACAAAAAACTTTCGAAAATTTTCTATTTCTGTGTTACTGCTGAGCCCAAAATCCTGAAATTTTGCATCGGCTTAGTTTTAAAATATACAATTGTCTCTATGAGTGGTTTCTAAAAAATTTAAAATTTAAAAAGATGAAATTAATGGAAAGCGATCTTAATTACCATTAATTTGGAATTATTAGGTATAGCAACTTTAAATATTTCATAATGCTGCATTTCCTCCGCAAAACATGCAATTTAAATGCAACAAAACGGATAGATACCCACCTAGCATTAAATAAATTGCGTAAATATTGAATAAAGACCTGTATGAAACAGTGAGAGTAGGTTGCCCGAAAGTACTTGTTAAAGTGTTCCTTCTCTAGGCTTTTCTCTCTCTCGCCAAGGCCACTAACAGAGGGAAGTGCCGTTTTAAATGTGATATGAATTTTTTATCTGATTCATTTTTCTAGACATTTTATCATAAGGTTATATTCTCAATTATCATTAGTAGATTTTTTATATATTAACTTATTCTGGTGAAATTTCATAATAGGGTTCATATTGGCGTATGTTAGCTTGCACGATTTGCTAAATAAATATGTATGGATTTGTAAATTACTTCAAATGACACTTTGACAGTTCAAAAGTTATGCAGACGATATATTCAGATCTTGTGTCATACTTTATGTTGCAATCATTTCCGATTTATTTTATTTAATACATGCTAAATACAGCTCAACTTGTGTAGAATATGTTTGAAAACAAAACAATACAGCGTATGTAGTGGCCAGCATACACTCATCATTTAAATCCGATCAAGCATATCTAAAACACACTCTAACGAAGCATAGCATGCCACTTTTGATGTATTGAGTACTTTGATACTATATCAGATTTTGAGGAGAGAATTCCTTAACTGTTATCGACAACCTCATTACATCCGTGGAAAACAGATATTGTACAATATTAACAATGCCGGGGGAGCACACATCATATAAAGTATAGTCCATTCTTTTTAAACATCATATATTTGTCATTTAAAGTTATTCAAATTGGTGCGGAGCGTCTGATTATGCTCTTGACACCATTTTATACAGTTAAAATTACGATGTAAGATAATTTAGTGTTTCATTTTCTATTTTACTTTTAATATATTGCGTACTTTCAATTTTATATCTATGCATGGCTGTCTAGCATGATTTGATTTCCCATTTTTTTTAAACAACATTTTTTTTAAACAATTTATATATAAGATTTTGTAATTCTACGATTCGTTTATTTTCATCATTTCAATTTAACGCAGTATATGGACAATTAAATATAACATCTCATTTTCTTTGCTTCCACATGTTATTATTAAATCTATGTTCTCAGCAATATCGCTCAGACTAATCCCTCTGAGGGAAGTCCTAGTATGATCATAATTTAATTCCTTTCTAATAGATTGTGATTAAATTGTTAATATAATAATATATCAGTCGAACTACTGATTTAAATAATCGTTAATTAGTTTGTTTATGATTCATTAATTTTTTTAATCACCACCAGTAAAATGAATAAGTAAATCAATAAATAAATAAATTCTTAATTTTACGGACTTTTTTCAATCCTTAAATCTGTTTTTCTAAGTTACAAATGGTTTCTCTTTTCTAATTCACACAGTTTGAGAATCGGTGTAAATTCTATAGGGGTTTATTAAGTGGGAACGCAAATCACAAAAGAAACAAAGTTTAAATAGTATAATAAGAGTTTGCAACCTGTCAACGGACATATCAAGCTGTAAGTACCCGTTCAAGATCGATCGCAAAAGTAGAAGCAGAATCGAGCACGGTTAGTACTTGGGAGGGTGGCCAATTGAAAACCGCTGGCCTGCATTCGCTTATTTTTTAAAGACTATATTCAATATTTTTTTTTTTTTTTTTTTTTTTTAGAAACTGTATATAATTTCTATAGATATTTTTATAGAAGCTCTACAGACATTTCTATTGTACTTCTACAGATATTTCTATAACTTTTAGTTAAACTACCTTATAGAAAAATGAGCCATAATTCTATAGGATTCTATAAAAATTTTTCTAAAATCTTTATTTTTAGAATTCTATAGGAAATTTTTGGAAGGGTACAGTTGCTCGGCACTGAAGCAGATTGAAGTAAATACATTATGTTTCTTTCAGATGGGTTGGGTTGGGTTGATTTTTGACGGCCAATTATCTACACTAGGGATATAGGCCCGGGTGGGAAGTGCCCTCCGTGGGGTCTTTCTAAGGGAACCTAATCCGTATTTACGCATGGTCTTTCAGATGGATACGGCTTGGTTAATTTCTTTAGAAAGCTGGGAATTTTAAAGTTAATTTCAGGAAGATTTCTTCGAAATGAAATTATGGGCGGTGTTTTAACAATTAATATGGGTTAAAAACATGAATTAAAAATATTTTTATTATATTATAAAATGTAAAATATAAATATTATTTTGTTTTTATTCGAGAAGAAATGGCTGATTTTTATTGAGGAAAATCTAATTTTTTCATTTAATATTTTCATTTTAAATAATATGTCTATTTTAAATGTATTCATTTAGAACATATTTTAAATGCGAATATTTTTTATAACTTTAAAAAATAAAGTACTTTTAAACGAATGAGAAAACCTTTTTTTTTTTTCAATTCAAAAACTTAAAAAAAAATAAAATAGAAACTTTAATTTATAAAATTTTTGGTTTTCATTTAAAAAATAAATTGATTTTTTTAGTATTAATAGAGCAAATAGCGTTTTCGGAATGAACGGAATTTCCCCCTCTTTTTCAGACTTTTGGAAACAATTCACAGATAAAACATTTTTTATAGGAGTACCGAATTTATTATAAAATGATTAAAAACGGAAGAATAATTTAGTTAATGAAGGCGAGGTTTTCTGACAGTGTAGTTGCCGCTATACCTTCAAATCTGCAAAAAATTACCCAACAAAAACGTAATATAAGCAGCTATAAACTTTTTGTTTTACAATTTACTATCATATTTGAATGTGTGTAATAAAATTAAAAACAGGTTGGATAAGGGCACCACCAGTGGCTGCGAGGTTCTGCTCTTAATGCTGGAAGATGGGAGTTGCGGGGTACAAACACAATCGCGCCCGTCGTTTATCCGTTCGGGGCTTTACGTGGTTTTCTTTGAGCCATGGCTAACATCGCGTAAATACGGTTCAGGTTCTCTTAGAAAGGCCCCCACGAAGGGCATCAACCTCGGGCCTACATATTTTGAGCAGATAATCGACCGTCATAACGAACACTATCAATTTTGATATGGTTCAAAGCGCACATGAGGAAATAGTATCTATGAGGACTATCTAGTATCTATGAATACTATCTATCACATGAGGAAATAGTACCTTGTATACAATAAATGGTCTCCACGTGCTTTAATTTTTAATACTTTTTTGCAGCTTTAAATGTATAATACCCTATATGGAAAAGTTTTTGAACTAAACTTTTGCTTACAAACCTTTTTTCAAGAAAACGCTTTTCCTCTTAACTTCCCTTTCGTGCTCCAATCGTTCATTAGGTGCGTTCGTAATTGCCGAAACGTCAGTGAAGGCTTACTTTGGAGACACGAAAAGTTTTTGTTTCGGTTAGTCTGTATGTTAGTCTGTCTGTTCCGCGATAACTGCCGCAAAAAGCATCCGATTAGCTTGAAATTAAGTGGGTATGTTAGTGATGTATCCGGATTTAGATGTATAATTTTTTGTTATATTTGGTTCATTCGTTCGGAAAATATAGAATATTTTATTTTGCGCAATAATGCTTTTCTATAGCAATACAGACGATTTTTCCATTTTTATTTGTTGAAAGGAAATGGCTCATATCATTGAAGGATTTAAATGGTAAATTATGGATAATGAAATTTCCTAATTAGAACCATGCATTATTCATATTAGATTGAAATTTTGTGTATACATTTATCAGAGTTTTTTAATTCGGTGTATAACTTATGGAGGGATTTTATAAATGAGTTCCAATAATATCAAATATTTTCTTTTACAAATTTTCTTTTTTTTTTAATGCACACACTTCATTATTTTAATTTTTCTTTTAACTGCTGCCTAGCAACGGAACTACACCTAAAAATATCGTAAATGTGAAAGTATGTGTAATTGTTTGAAATCAAATCAACGTCGAAAGGATGAATTAATGCTTTACATATGTCTTTACATATGGATGGAATTTACCCCCAGAAATAAAGAAAGGTTATGTTCTATTGATTTTGTTCAAATATTGTCCTTTTAAATTAAAAAGTTCATTATTTTCATAGGAAATAAATTGACTATTTGCTATAAAATTTAGAAATCATTTTTTTACCGTTGCCAAGAAAATCAGATCCCGGAATAATAATTTATCCTAAACAGTTAATTTTGATTTGAAAGATTTTCATGTGCAAGAGGAAAAGGAAATATAAAATAAACACGAATACGTCTTCATATTGGAAATAAAACAAAAATACGAAAAGAAGGTGAATTTGACCTGATATATCAAAAATAAAACTATTACGCTTTGAGGTTTAAATAAAAGGGCCTTGTGTTATGATATTAATTCTTATTATTTAAAAAAAATGTTACCACGGATTATCGTCTGCACACGGCTAACAGAAATGTTTAATTTTTAATCGAAAATTTCAATGAGAAAACAAAAACTTTTGAAAAGCAAATAGATAGTAAATGTCAAAATTATGCACCGCAAAATTATCTCTGTCGAAAATGACGTCATTTTATCGGAAAATAAATATTTTCTTTCTTAAAAACCAAGCATTAAATAGATTGTCTCAAAAAATATTTTTTGACGAGTGTTACTTCTTAATGCCGCCTCATTTCAGAAAATATGAATGAAAATTATTTTATTTTTAAAAGGAAATTACATTTTCGTTCATAAAACCTAAACTTTTAATATAATTGCCTCAGTGTAAATCATTTTCTGCCCACCGATATTGAAAAATAAGGCTCGAAAGTGTAAAAAGAAATCTAAGATTTACAATAACTATTAGCGCAATCAATAAAAAGTTATATATGTAAATTTAATGAGACCATGAGGGGTTCAGGAGGGCGGAGCCCCCTGAAGAAATCTACTTTTTTATCTAAAAAAATTCCAGAATTAGTAGCTCATGAAAATTTCAAAATATCCTTATATAACAACGTTTTTAATTTAACGCTTCTAATATCTGAAAACTTCGTATTTTTTTATTCTTATAAATAATTAAGTAATTTGAAAACTTTAAATTGCGGTTTGCAGGAAACTGAATATTACCAAAGTGTGTTTAAAAACAATGACTTGCAGAGCTGGCGTTGAGGCTCCTGATCTGCAGATTTACCAGTTATATAAATACGTAGCACCTACAGTCGTCGTTCAGTCCCTCTGTTCGCATACAACAGAACAAAAACTACTCGACCGAATGGTCTGAAATTTTAAATATATAATTGTTGCAAAATTTTGTGGAGTCATTTCAAATTTTATGAAAATCGGGTGTATAGTTTAATTACAAGGACAGTCAAAATTTTCCGTTTCATTACGGCCGGTGGGAATAAATTATTGCAAGTGCAGTTTAATGATGTTACAGCCTTCCGAATGGTCTGGAATTTTAAATATATAATTGTTGCAAAATTTTGTCGACTCATTTGAAATTTTATGAAAATCGGATGTATAGTTTAATGACAGGGACAGTCAAAATTTTCCGTTCACATGACAGCCAATGGGAAAAAATATTTCAAGTGCATTTTAATGATATTACAGCCTTTCGAACAGAATGAAATGGATATGGATATGCACTTATTGAAGTACACTATATTATACATTCAGTACAATATGCGATCAAAAAACTTTATAAAACTAGTTATAGTACGAACGCACCTCATTTGCCACGTTTGACGAGCAATTTCCAACTTGATTTTATTGAATTTAAATATATATCACAAACGTTTGCCCCATTCAGTAGATTCACATACAAGATGCAAAACAACAAAGATGAATATGTTTTACTTACGCATCATACGTAGTATAGGGTAAGTCTTGTAATCGTTTTAAAAATCGAAAAAAAAAATTGATGGACTTACACGTTTCAGACACTGGAGAATCCGAAAAACATATTTTTAGAAAAAAAAAATTGCCGTCCGTCTGTCCGTGTGTGTCTGTAAACGCTGTATCTCCCGAACAAATTGCGATAGACTTGAAATTTGATGTGTACTTAGTATATAATAATGGGAAGAAGCCTATTGTATATCAGTTACCTCGATTATTCGGAACTACATTTTTCGGACTCTCAAAATTTTCGTTCTGATAAAAGGTATATAAAAATTTTCGAAATTGTTTGTTTTAAGGAGTTAATATAAAAGACAATAAAAAAACATAAATTTTGCATAAAGAATGAAGTCGATCGGATAATGAGTTGCCGAGATTTTGTAATCCTATTTTCCACACACTTCGATTTTTCGTGACCCTGTATTTCATTCAAATTTCAATTCAAAGATATATTATAACTGGAAATTAGACGCTTAATCTAACGCAGTAAACTGTTGTTTAATATATGAATATCATTTTTGGAGTTATAAGGATGTTTCTTTTACGCAATTCGGCACTACTTGATTATCCCGTCATCGCCAAACTGTAAGATTAACTGCTAATAATGGCTTATCGTAAATGTCACTTGACATTAAACACGTTACACGTGTTCGTTACGTCATCAAGTGATTTTTAATTCGACGTTTTATTTGTATTTTTATTAACCTTTTACTAATTTATTTGTTCTTTCGTTACTTAACATAAAAATTGTGCCAATTTGTATAATTTTTCGAATAGTTTGGGGATTTGTATTATTTGTCAAAATGAGTCGACGGTATAATCAAGTAGTACCCGCAGTTCAGTAATAGAGCATTACTATGTATTAAAAATATTTAAATATACGTTTAAATTTTATTTTGGAATTGCAATGCATTTTATAAATAACGGATGTCCTAAAACGGACTGACTGATTTTAAAATTCAATAACTTGGAAACGGGGACATATATTTAAAATATTCTCGCAGGAGCGATATGTATGATGTCAAAAGTTTGCTTGAATTTAGCGCCCTTTGCTTGCAGCGCCATCTATTGTTTGCAATTCGAGCTAAATTCAAGAATCACGGTAAAAAAACTCCTGACATCATACATAACCATCCTGCAAGAATTTCTTAAATATCTGTCACCGTTTGCGAGTTACTGAATTTTAAAATCAGTCAGTCGTTTTTAGGACACCCGGTAGTTTAAATATGATTTATTTTCATATTTTATATTATATATATCCATGATGGGTAACTTTCACGGTGGCCCCCAACGACAGGTTTTTCATGATTTTGATGATCGTTTTTATTATAAATGACGTAGCGTTTGTCTGACAGTTGAAAGCAGAGTGGAAATCTAACGCTTATTAATCTAATCTATAAATTTCTACTGAATAAATCCTCATTGCCTTATTCAACTTCATATATCAAATGCATACAGATAAAAATCAATGCAAAATTCTATATACTTTTAAGTTTTTCTAAACGTACTATTTCACGTTTAGCGTTCTTTAGAAAAATTCTTCATTCATTATATTTCTAAAATATGAATTGTAAAAACTGTTTTGATAGATTAAAGCGCAAATTTCTCTTAAAGTTGAAAAGTCTCGTAGAAAATTTCAAACTATGCAATTATCTTCTATCGTTTAAAGTTTTGATTTACTGCCCTGAAGTTTTATCTAGTATGAAACCATATAAGATAATTAATTAATCTTGGAAATTATTTAATGATAGTTATTACAAAAGTATGGCGATCAATTCAAGATTATTTGACTAGGCAAAGGTTAAAACTTTTGAATTTTGAGAAAACTAATTAAAAAAAATTTTAATGTATGTATAATTTTAATAAAATGCTCTTTTATTTGTAAATAATTACTGTTGAAGACTCGACAAAATATTTGAAAATTGGATGGTTTTCTAAAAATGAAATACGCACAAAGTAGATTCAAGATTCTTACAACTTATATTTACTTAATGGAATTAATGAAATAGAATATAATAAATCAGGACTAATGACGTTTCAGAAATTTAAATATGTTTTTGAAAGCATCAAAGAAATTTAATTGCCTTTGAGGTTTATTTAAAAGTTTTATAGGAAACTTAAATAAATATTATTTCTAGCAATAATAATTTCCCAACGGAGAGTCCCACAGCGATTTTTTGACATTCGGAAAAGGAATTTCGTTTAAAACTTTTAGCTTAATACGGTAAATATTTTTCATTTCGATTTTCCAATTTTAGCGATTTGAAATGCGAAATTCAATATAATTTTTAGAGATTTTTGTTTTCAGCTTCGAATTTTTGTCATTTATGGAAGAAATTCGATTGCAATATTTTGCCAATTTTTGTAAATTTCGATTCTAGCGATTTTTAATGAGATTTTTTGCGGGTTTTTTAGGTAGATTTCGTATGAAATACTACCTATTGGGATCGTTCCTACGTTGGAATTTCTGAAAAATTTTTGCAGATCTACACCGATCATGACCCCTAGAACCCAAAACCACCCTCAGTAAAAAACTTTATCTATCTATCTATCTATCTATCTATCTATCTATCTATATATATATATATATATATCACTTTCTTCTGGACACGATAACTTTCGTAATTCTGCACCAATCTCTTCCAAACTGATACATAAAATCAATTAGTATAAAATCTCGGTCAAGTTCGTTAATGGGCAAAATCGGACCAAGGGGAGGGAAATAGGGAGGGGTTTTGTGAAAACAGAAAACCCCCCGTAACTTCTTAATTTTTGTACATATCAAATCAGTTTAAAGTTTTTATTACTTCTAAAAGTAGGGCCAGAAATTTATGTATCACAGATTTTTGATAAAGTTAAAAATGGGCTCAAGAGGCGCAAAAAATAGGGTTTTTGGGAGAAAAAAATTCATAACTTCGTCAATTCTCAAGATATCAAATTCAATTAATTTTATTATAAATCTCCTTAACATTATCTAAAACTTTTATATTCACAAGTTTTTGATAGGAGCAATTCGTACCGCAAAAAAAATTAAAAACGAAAACAAAAAGGGCGTTTGAAGAAGAAAAAAATCCATAACTTCGTCAATTCTCAAGATATCAAATCCAATTAATTTTATCATGAATCTCCTTAACATTATCTACAACTTTTATATTCACAAGTTTTTGATAGGACCAATTCGTACTGCAAAAAAAATTAAAAACGAAAACAAAAAAGGGGTTTGAAGAAGAAAAAAATCCATAACTCCGTCAATTCAAAAGATATAAAATCCCCATGAATTTATCATATATCTTCTTAATATTGTCTACAACATCTATATAGACAAGTTTTGGAGAGGACCAATTCTTAGAGCAAAAACAAATTAAAAATACATACCTGTTGAAGTAAAAAATGATCTTAGTAAGGGTGTATTCAAATTCAAACTGCTTATTTTCTGACTCATTTTACAATTCATTTTTGCTCTCAAAGGCTTCCAATTGGTACGTTTTCTTACTCAGAAACTATATAATGTACCGTAATGGTCGATTTTCTGATAGTGGCAGAATATATTTTTTTAAATGCTGTTAAAAGGGCATTTTGAACCGAATTTACCGAAGCGGATTGTGTTGGAAAAATCATTGTATTAAGTATGCGCTTAAATCCAAACTGCTTATTTTCGGACTGGTTTTTAAATTCATTTTTGCTCACAAACGCATTTAATTGGTAGATTCGCTTATTCAGAAACTATATAATGTACCGTAATAATCGATTTTTAGATAGAGGCAGAATATATTTCAAAAAATGATGTCAAAGTGGGCATTTTGAACGGAATTTCCCGAATCGATTGTGTTAGAAACGAAAAATATTGTCCGTCTGAGAAAATAATTGTTTATATATCAAGTTTTAATTAATTGAAAAAAAAATAAACACACAGGTCGCTTATAAATCTCTTCAAAAATCACGTCAGTAAGTTTCATATTTTTTTTTTAATTAAAAATGAATCTGGAATTATGCCAGAAAATTTCGAGTTGTTGAGCATGGAAAAGTATTTTTTTTGAATACCGCCCTAACATGATTCTGATAAAACCAGCTATTATATGAAAATGAAATAAAAACTCGTCAAGAGCGGCCAGATAAAATTGTTAAAGTGGATTTATCTATAATCATGATTTAGTTTTTGTTTGTGAAATTAGTATATTTGACTTCGAAATCTACCTCTGCCTGTAGGCCGGGCCGGCAGGGATTTTTTTTAAGTCCAAAGGCTATTTTCTGGCATTCGTAAAATGAATTCGGTGTCAAACATTTAACCTAATATAGTACATTGTCCTGTACTATTTTTTAACTGCGATTTTCAATGCGATTATTAGAAATTTTTAGAGTTCCGCAGCCACATTTTGACATTTGTAAAAAGAATTTGGTTTCTAACTTTTAGCGTTATATAGTAAATATTATCCTCTACACTGTTAAAAATTTTCCTGTGAAATTACAGAGAATCTACGGGTAATCTATTATCTTAAGTCTTATGTAAAATTACAGAGATTAGAAAAACAGAGATTCTGTTAAATTACAGAGAAGTTATTTTGTAAATTTACACAAGACTCTGTAAATTAACATCGTTAAAAATACACAAGACTCTGTAAATTAACATCGTTAAAAATACGCAAGACTCTGTAATTCAATTTATTTTTTTAAATTAAAATAATTAGACTTAGTTTTTGAAATCAGTGAATTTTAGAACTTTGAAGTATCAGAGTTATTCAAACAAATTTGAACTGCTGCGCCATTCAATTTTTTTACATAACTTGCTTCTGGCCGCCTGGGGTTTGAACCCGAGACCTCTGGGCAGGAGAAAAACATCTTACTGACTGCGCCATAGGAGCTGTTACTGGGGTGTATAAAGGATGTCTTTTATAATAAAGCGGGGAAAAATCTATTGTACTTGTGCTTTTCAAAGATTTCGCTTCAAATATATTCGTTAGAAAATTTCTTAAACGGTTTATTTTAATTTAGTTTGGACCGAAACATAATACCTATTATTTTTTTTAATCAAATTTAATTTTTTAATCCTTTATTTATCAGGAAATTGCTTCTTCTCAATAATTATCTTCTTTAATATCTGAAGATATACTGGAATTTTTAAATAATAATAATGTGAAATTTAGGTGTATTTTTTCATTAAAACTGGTTAAATATATTGCTAATTATAACATTTTTTGTAAAATATTTACAAAAATAATCAGATAAATTAACCAAAATTACTTTTAAGGTTATATCACAATTCTTATAACAGCAATGTATTTAAATGTATTATGATTCTAACTAACTAAATGAATGAAAAAAAAAAAATGAAACTAAATTTTTTTCTTTAATAATTCTAATAAAATTGCAAAAGAATTTTAAACGTGTGTATTTGAATTACGAGTTTTAACAAAGCTGAAAACATTTTTAAATAAAAACAGGGGAATCCCTACAGGGAATTAGATATAAGATAAGGGAAATGTCTGTAAATCGATGACCGAGAAACTCAATCAAATGCATTTAACCGAGAACTAGTGTAAATTTACAGAGAGTCTTGACCGAGAAACTCAATCGAATGCATTTAACCGAGAACTGGTGTAAATTTACAGAGTCTTGACCGAGAAACTCAATCGAATGCATTTAACCGAGAACTGGTGTAAATTTACGGAGAGTCTTGACCAAGAAACTCGATCGAATGCATTTAACCAAGAACTAGTGTAAATTTACAGAGAGTCTCGATTTTTTTTCTGTGATTTACAAAAATTTTTAACAGTATACGATTTTTTAAATTTTAGCAATAGTCAGTGTGGTTTTTAGCAATTTTTAGAGATTTTTGGCTTTCACGTCGCTTTTTTGTCTTTCATGAGAGATATTCGATTAAAATGTCTAACCCCCTTTTGGTAAATTTTTACCCCAGCTATTTTTCAATATTTAGCAATTTTATATGCGATTTTTAAATTTTTAGCAATTTTTAGAGTCCCGAGGCGATTTTTTTTTTTTTTTTTTTACATTCGGAAACGGAATTTGATTTTAAAGATTTAATCTAATATGGTAAGCTTCCCCTCTTTAATTTTTGTACTTTTAGCGATTTTAATGCAAATTTTCGACTTTCATTGCGACTTTCTTACCTTCGTAAAAAGAAGTCTGTTTCAAACTTTTAGCCGAATATGAATTTTGCTTCAAACGTTCAGTCTTTTATAGTAAATTTTCTCCTCAGCGATTTTCAATACAATTTCCAGCGTTTTTATTTTTATTTATTTTCTTTTTATCGAGCTCCGTGGCGATTTTTTAACATTCGGATAGGGGATTCAATTTCGAACTTTTAGTCTATTATAGTAATTTTTCTTCTGTACAATTTTGGATTTTTCGGGGCTATTTATCGTGACTTTTAGAGATTTTTCGAGTTTCAAGGCGATTTTTTAATATTCGTAATCGAAATTAGATTTCAAACTTTTATCCTAATATAGTAAAAATTGACCGTGATTCTTCAAGTTTTTGCGATTTTTATGTTTCTTCGAGATCCGCTGCGAGTTTTTAATTTTCGATTTTTTGATCTAATATAATAAATTTTGTCCTCTTTTCAATAAAGTTTACTCGGAATTTATGCAGCAATTTTCGAATTCTTCATGTAATTCTTAGAGTTATTTCCCGTTCCGCAAAGATTTTCTGACTTTCACAGAATAAATCATGTTTTTAATCTTTTAGTAATTTTTGTCCTCTGCGGTTTTGGTTATTTTAGTGTTTTTTAGCAATTCGCCGCGATTTTTACACATTAGTAAAAGAAATCTGGTTTCAATTTTCTTGACCAATATATATATTTTTTTCTCTTCACAATAAAGTTTATTCAGATTTAGTGCAGCCTTTAAAAAAAAAAAAAAAAAAAAAAAAAAAAAAAAAAAAAAAAAATTGCAATTTTCGCATGTATTTTTTAGAATTGTTTCGTGCTATTTTTTGGCCCCACCAGTGGCTGAGAGGTTCTGCTCTCGAAGCTGGTAGACGAGAGGTGTTGGGTTTGAATACAATTGCGCCCGTTGGCCTAACCGTTCGGAGCTTTCGTGGTCTACTTTGAACCTTGGCTATCCATGCGTAAATACGGGTTAGATTCCCTCAGAAAGAACCCCACGGAGGGCACTCATCTCGGACTTATATCCCTCGAGTAGAGAATTGGCTGTCAAAAATCAACCATCGTGCTCTTTTTTGAATAGCCCGAGAAACTCTGGGCGAATCTTTTTTTTTTTCGTTTTTTTTTTTTTTTTTTTTTTTTTTTTTTTTTTTTTTTTTTGCCATTGATTTCGCGAAATATTACCGAGTAGTTTTTATAGTGCATTAATCAGTTTGCTCGAACCGGAATATCGGCTTTTAGGATGATATCAATACTCAAACACTTTCATCTGCATAATTGAATTTATACATACAAGAGTAACAACATAACATTAATTTTAATGTTATGTTACTGCTATTAATTTATCACATCTGCCTGTAAAACTTTCATATTTTTACTTGAGAATTGATAGCATTCGAAAGACCTACATTACGGATTCAGAAAACAGATTAATACACTATAAAAACTATTTGGAAAATTTTACGAAAATCAGTGGTAGCAAAAGATACTTTGTTTTTCTAAACGATTCTTTAAATCTCGAAATTATATTATTTTCAGCGGTGTCTAACGATGAAAAACGCTTTACGAAATCGTGGGTAACTCGATAGAAATTATTGTATATTTTCGTTTGCGGTTATATTATTTTGTTTTTATACGGTGCCTACCAAAATATGGACAAAGATAAAAAATGACATCCTAAGCTAAAAAATACCTTTCATGTATTTTTAGAAATGATTCAGATGCATTTAATTGATCTATTTCTGATTTATTATATTAGATTAAAAAATACGTCAAACTTATGAATTTTTTTAAAATTTAATATCGCCTGTCCCGTAAATATAGACACCGTCTGACTTTACTTAGAAATATTTTTTCAGCAGACGGTTATTTTTCAGATTTCTTGAATGTATGTAACGTCTGCTGTTCTGACTTTTATTGGTTTGGAATCATTTTTCGGTTCGTTTTCGACTGACTAATCGATCTTTTTATAAATTCGACAAAATGCCTAGAGGTAAAGAGATTTCGAAAGAGGAGATCATCAAAGTTTTGGATTTAAAACTTTGAGGAAAAAATTCGAAAGAGATATCCAAGAGTTTTATGAGATCTTTAAAAAGTATTTACAGACGTTTGCATAATGGCGACAATTGATGTTGTAAGAAAAAACCTGGTCGACAAAGAATTACATCAATGTGCGATGACAGAAACATTCTAAGCATAGCATCTAGAAAAAATATTTCATTGCAAAAAATTGCATCAAAATTTGGAGTGTCAAAAAATACCATTTACAGAAGATTACTGGAATCTAAACGAATAACTTTCAAGAAAATGTTGAAGAAACCATGCTTAAGAAAACACCACAAAACTGTACGTTTAAACTCGGCTAAGAAAATCATGTCCGATGGTGATATATGACTGTCAACAATATTTAGTGACGAGAGAAAGTGGAACTTGGATGGACCAGATGGATATAAATTTTACTGGTATGATTTAAGAAGCAAACTAGATGTTTTTTCAGGAGACAGCAAGGTGGAGGATCAGTAATGACTTGGGGTAGTTTTGAATTCAATAGACAAACATTTTCGGCAGTTTGTAGCAAGAAAATAAACTCCCAGGACTATCAGCAAATCTTAGAGGACCATGTTATTCCACTACAGGATTTTCTTGGAGGTGTATTTCAACACGACAAGGCGCCCATTCATGTGTCTAACCCGACAAAGATGTGGTTTAATATGAATAATATCTATGACAGGGGCTGGGAATTGCTTAATCTGGACTTAAATCCCATGGACAATGTGTGGGTACATATAGCACGAAAAGTACACTTGTCATCAAAATTAAAGGATTGAATTGAGAATTGAGAAAATTGAGAAAAAATATGCTCACTAAGTTAATGTTGCAACCAATGACGCAATTATTTATGTTAATTAATTACTATTGAACTCAAAATGGCACTTCCGCGCATACGTTAGCGTCGGAAATATGCAAATTAGATGATTGACAATGTGGTGTGCAATGGACGTATTTTGGAATTCTGGTCTGTAGTGTTGTTTAAAGTGAATGTGGTGCCTGAGTGTGATCAGTATTCATTAGTTATGGCTCAAAGACATCATTTAAGTTAAGGTCAAAAGTGGCGAATAATTGGTAGAATCCAGGAAGGTCTTAAACAAATAGAGGTCGCCCAAGATTTGAATATCCCTCAAAGTGTCATATCAATTGCTTCGAGCCGCTTTTTAAGCACTGGATCCGTTGATAGACAGCCTGATCAAAGGGAACCAAGAGCAACAATTGCATCCGAAGACCGTTTTTTGTCATTGTGGCTCGAAGAAACCGCGATGCGACTACAGGAGATTGTGTTTCAGATCTTCAAGCTGCCAAAAGAACTCGAATTAGCCGTTAAACCGTTGTACGAAGGCTTAATGGGGTAGACTGTATGTGAAAAAACCAAAAGTGTGTGTCTCACACACTCCAGCTTCCCAAGGGGCCCGTTTAAACTGTTGTTGGTGTCATGTTCAACGTAGCCAAGAAGACTGGGCTCGAACGGGATATTTCACGGACAAGGGAAGGGCAAGTTGTGTCTTCTTTCATCTCTTCAGATCAAAACACGTCTAGAATCCGTGTTCAGACAATATCTGGACTCGTCAGTAAAAAATACTTGAGCCCAGTCTTCTTGCCTCCATTGAACTTGACGAGGACAACAGTTTAAACGGGCCCCCTTTTGAAGCTGGAGTGAGAGGGACACAAGCTATTGGTTTTTTCGAATACAGTCCACCCTCGTTAAACCTTCGTGCAGCAGTAGAACGCTTTTTCGAGTTCCTGTGACAGCCTGAATGCCTCAAACCAAATCTCTTGCAGTCGCTTCGCGGTTTCTTCGAGCCACAGTGACAAAAAATGGTTTCGGATGCAGTTGTTGGTCTTGGTCTTCCTTGACCAGGCTGTCTATCAACGCACCTAGTGCTTAAAAAGCGCTAAAAACTCTTGATATGACACTTTGAGGGATATTCAAATCTTGGGCGACCTCCAGTTGTTTTTGACCTTCCTCGATTTTACCAATTATTCGCCCCATTTGGCCTTAACTTAAATGATGCCCTTGAGCTATAATTAATGAATACTGATCACATTCAGACACCACATTCACTTTAAACAACACTACAGACACAGCATTCCAACATACAACCATTGCGCACAACATTGTCAATCATCTAATTTGCATATTTCCGACGCTAACGTTTGCGCGGAAGTACAATTATGAGTTCAATTGTATTTAATTAACATAAATAATTGCCGCATTGGGCATTGGTTGCAACATTAACTTAGTGAGCGTATTTTTTCTCAGTATCCTTTAATTTTGATGACCAGTGTAATTTGGCGAACGACCTTATAACAGCGATAGAGCAAGCATGGTGTGAACTGTCCCCAGAGATAATGCTAAACTTATTACTTTCGATGGAAAACTATTTGAAATGATTAATGGTAACGGAAACACGATTAAGTACTAACATTAACATTTGTAACTGTGTTCCTCAACCTTAAATAATACGTAAAACAAATATTGTCTATAATTATGAATTATGGTACACTTTATTTTCTGTTTTTCTATATAAATTAAGCATTTGTTAAGTTTTCTAATAAAATTAATCCTAACTTTGTGCTTCATGTCGTGTTCGTAATTAGACACATATAAAAAAATTTTCATCCCATTCTTATATTTAAAGTAAATTATATTTTTTGCTTTTGCCTATATTTTGGGGACGCACTATAAATATTTCTATTTTCAGAGGTTTCTAAAGATGAAGAACGCTTTTCGGAATCATGGGTAACTCGGAAGAGATTATATATATATATATATATATATATTTATTTATTTATTTTTTTTTTTTTTTTTTTTACAGTTTACCTGATGAACACGTGGTTCATTTTACTTTATATTTTTTTTTATCGATAATGAATGATACAATTTTTAGGTGCGCTCGTAATTATATAAATACTTAGCACCTATAGTCGTCGTTCAGTCCGTCTGTCTGTCTGTCCATCCGCATATATCAGAGCAAAAATTACCCAACCGAATGGTCTGAAATGTTAAATATATTATTGTTGTAAACTTTTGTCGAGTCATTTCAGATTTCATGAAAATCGGATGTATAGTTTAATTACAGGGACAGTCAAAAGTTTGCGTTACATTACAGCCAATGGGAAAAAAATTATTGCAAGTGCATTTTAATGATGTTACAGCCTTCCGAATGGTCTGAAGTTTTAAATATATTATTGCTGCAAAATTTTGTTGAGTCATTTAAAATTTCATGAAAATCGGATGTATATAGTTTAATTACAGGGACAGTCAAAAGTTTTCCGTTACATTACGGCCAATGGGGAAAAAATTACTGAAAGTGCATTTTAATGATGTTACTGCTTCATGAATGGTTTGAAATTTTAAATATATTACTGCTGTAAAATTTTTCCGACTCATTTCAAATTTTATGAAAATCGAATGTATAGTTTAATTACGGGAACAGTCAAAAGTTTTCCGTTACTTTAAGGGCAATGGGAAAAAAATATTTCAAGTGCATTTTAATGATGTTACAGCCTTTCGAACAGAATTAAATTGATATGCACATATAAAGTGCACTAAAATATACATTCAGTACAACATGCGGTGCAAACAATTATTATAAAACTAGTTATAACACGAACACACCTCATTTGCCACGTTTGACGAGCAATTTCCAACTTGTTAAATTAGGGAGCCTTTTACGAAACCCTCTGTTGTTCTATTTTATTCATTTTTCTTTATAGCCAAACTATAATCCATACTTTCAGAAGTCAATGCATTGTTTGGGGCAACAAAATTCAATATCGTTTTCAACACGCATTTTAATGATCGATACTAGTCACGTAAAAAAGAGTTTCGATTTATGATTTGTCACGAATTGTAAACAAATTTAAACCTTGAATTATGCATCGTTAAACGAAATGTTTTTTATCGAAATGAAAAAAAAAATGGACAATTATTTCAAAAATGATGGAAAATATTAAAAATGGATATTTTGATTAAAATGACGCAGAGAAAGTTCTGGCTTTTTAAACTTATAATTAGTTTTCTTTATTAATATTGAGTTTATATATTGTAAAGAAGATCTCTATGTAAACTATGATTTAAGAATACAAATAACTACACTTACGATGATAAAACAATGAGTTTCGATTATCTGATTTAATCATAATTAAAGAGAAATTAGATTGTATTTAAATATGTCAAGTCCGAGTAATACTGATTAAGAGAACAATTGAATTGTGTTTACATTCTTAAAATTACATACTATATACATTTTTTTACAATATTCTAAATTAAATACTAGTTTCATTATATATTTCATAAAGCGGATACTTTTATGAAAAATTCTCAATTTTGCAGTAAGACATTTGTGATATAAATAACTCAATATCACACAACGAAAAATATTATCAATAATTTTTTCTATTTGTGTTTTTTCTAGTACATTCACACTATGGAGACAATGTTTTTATTTTTGTAGTTTCACATATCATAAAGAGAGTATAGTGAATAGTATAAATACTAAAAGAAATTAGTTATGTACCTGAAATAGATAATACGTTACGAAAAAGTGCTTGTAAAAATTTCCTGTTGTCTTACCTAGGACATTTTCCCTACTATGCCAAAGCGGTAAAATAAAATTCATAACAAACGAATGCAATTTATTACTTATCAATATCTATTACATAAAACAAGGCAACTTTTGACAATTTTATGCAATTTTTATATAAACCAATTCTTGCCTTTTAAAGGAAAAAACATAGCATTATATAAATACGTTGGATAGTATTATAAAAATAACATTAATTAACTCAAATATAAAAGAACTAAAAAATTAGAGAGCATCTATATAATGTCTCATGTGTAATGAATATTATAAATACTAAAAGAAATTAGTTACGTGCGTGAAACAGATAACAAGTTACAAAAAAATGGTTGTAAAAATTTCCGGTTGTTTTAACTAGGATATTTTCCTACTATGCCAAAGCGATAAAATAAAATTGATAACAGACGAATACAATTTATTACTTATCAATATTTATTACAAAAAAAAAACAAAGAATCCTTTTAACTATTTTATGCTTTTCCTATGTAAATCATTTCTCGCTTTTTAAATAAAAAATCATAGAATTATATAAATACACGTGCATAGCATTATAAAAATATCAAAAATTAACTTAAATATAAAAGAAATGTAAAATTAGAAAACATCTATACAACATCAATCTGGTACACTGTAAAAAAAAATCTGCAAAGTTACTAAAGTTTTTCTAGGAAACTGGGCTTCTTAGAACTTTTTATGTAACAGCAACAACAAAAATTCATGTAACAGACACACTTTTACGCCGAAAATAAAAAAAAATCTGTAAGGTTACTAAGAACTTAAATTTACACTATGTGCAAAACTACTTAAAAGATGACAATACTTAAAAAAAATGTTAAATTACTTTAATATCTTAGTACTTTCAACTATAAAAAACATAGTCTTCGTCAGAGGAACATAAGAACTACTATTGTTATTAACGTCTAATTTTCAATATCCACGTAGATGGTGACGAAAGGAATGAAAGTGGAAGTCAATTTTTAGATCCGGGAAACAATGGAAATAAAACATGGATATAGGGAAGTGAAATATTACTTGTTTTATGATACTTTAAGCAAACTGAGCCGAATTCTGGGTATATTGTAGGATAAAACATCATTACAAACGGTATTTTCTTTAGTAATAATTTCTACTTATTCGCGGATAATTAAATCATGATCATTCTTTGAGGGATATATAATTTTTGAGTCTTCGAAATTAACTTGTATATTCTGTTTCTGGTTAAGTATTGATAGGGTTGTTGTAGATCGGTTATACTTTAAATCTCTCATATGTTCTTTAATACGAAATTTTATTTACGCGAAGTCATTCCTATGTATTCGAGATAAATATTTTCTGTTTTCAGTGGAATTATATATACTCCAGAAACTTCATCTTTCGGGATCGGGTCTATTTTGGCACTAATTAGATTTTTCAGTTTTGCTGGAGGAGTGGCAATTAAGTTTACGCCGAAGCGAAAAAGTGCATGTCTGAGTTTTTCGAAAAGTCCTGGTATGCACTTCATTTTACAATATCTCATATTACTCCGTACAGTTTTTTGTATTTCCATATGGTTCTTCTGTGAGTTTATTAGCTTATCTCTATTTTAACAATCATTGTTCTCTATCTAACAATAGAGCGCTCTGTCTACAGGAAAGTAAATAAGTCTAACAACACCATTCCTTTTGAAAGAACACCACCTTTTAACTACAAACTTGCTTCGTTCAACTTTCATATAAGACGTGTCTTTAGTGTCTGCTCTATTAATCACCTTGAAAATGAATTAAATACCATTAGAAACATTGCAGTTGAGAATAGTTTTTCAATACGCATTATTGATAAGCTAATAAACTCACAGAAGAACCATGTGAAAATACAAAAAACTCCACTGAGTAATATGAGATATTGCAAAATGAAGTACATACCAGGACTTTTCGAAAAACTCAGACATGCACTTTTTCTTTTCGGCGTAAACTTAATTGCCACTCCTCTAGCAAAACTGAAAAATCTAATTAGTGCCAAAATGCACCCGATCCCGAAAGATGAAGTTTCTGGAGTATATGTAATTCCTCTGAAAACAGAAAATATTTATCTCGAATACATAGGAATGACTTCGCGTAAACTTAAAGTTCGTATTAAAGAACATTTGAGAGATTTAAAGTATAACCGACCTACAACAGCCCTGTGAAGACTTAACCAGAAGCAGAATATACAAGTTAATTTCGAAGACTGAAAAATTATATATCCCTCAAAGAATGATTATGATTTAATTATCCATGATTTAATCAATAGAAATTATTAGTAAAGAAAATACAGTTTGTAATGATGTTTTATCCTACAATATACCCAGAATTTGGCTCAGTTTGCTTAAAGTATCATAAAACAAATATTATTTCACTTATCCATGTTTTATTTTTCCATTGTTTCCCGGATCTAAAAATTGACTGTCACTTTCACTCCTTTCGTGACCATCTACGTGGATTTTGAAAATTAGATTTGGTTTGGTTTTGTGTTTATGACGGCCGATTATCAACACGTGGGATATAGGCCCTGGGGGGAGTGCCCTTCGTGGGGGTCTTTCTAAGGGAACCTAACCCGTATTTACGCATGGGAAACCACGGTTTCGAAGAAAACCACGAAAACTCCGAAACGGTTAGGCCGACGGGCGCGATTGGGTTCGAACCCAGCACCTCCCGTCTACCAGCTTCGAGAGCAGAACCTCTCAGCCACTTTGAAAATTAGACGTTAATAACAATAATATTTCTTATGTTCCTCTGACGAAGACTATGTTTTTTATAGTTGAAAGTACCAAGGTATTAAAGAAATTTAACATCTTTTTAAATATTTTCATCTTTTAAGTAGTTTTGCACATAGCGTAAATTTAAGTTTAACTTTTAAAGAGGAATTAAGCATTTCTAATTATTTAGTTACTAAGAAGTTTTTAGGAAACTGGGATGCCTAGAAGTTTTCATGTAACTGCAACCAGGGTTACAGATAAAATTTTAATGAGATTACTGTGGTTTTTAGCAGATTGATTTGTAAAGTTAAAGATTTCAGTAGCTTTACAAAAACTAGTTTTATAGATTTGCAGCTTTTCTAGGACAACTACAGATGAAAGTTTAGTAAACATGTAACTTTGCATCTGTAGAACTACAGATTTTTTTTTTTTTTTTTTTTTTTTTTTTTTTTTTTTTTTTTTTTTTTTTTTAACAGTGTATCCTCTGTGATTTTCTAATCATCATTTCTTTCAAATAACATCAATTCATAGCCATGCATAGCATATAAGAGCAACTCTAATATAATAATGATTATGACTTTTGAGAGAAAGCACGTTTTAAATTTAAAAATTGACAGTATCCATTAACATAATAATCTTGCAGAAAGAAATCACATACCGCCGCATTTGGCAACTATTGAGGTTTTGAAGCCGACGTCATTGGAAAATAGATGTATCTATATTTAATCGCTTTTGTAATCTGTATTTTTTTATGACATAATATATTACTTTCTTTTATATGTTTTGATACACAATAGAAACTATTTATAACTTCGATTATGAATGAGTCTCTATGAATCAGGCATTTCTGAATTCATTTACATGCTTATCTGCTTATATTAGCAGTTTAAATGTGCTTAGTGCTACGAGAGAATAGAATTGGTAAGATCTATTATTAGTCTGTCCTTTGTGCTCAAATTGTAATTCATCGACTATACATCACTTTTAATTAAATTAATAAAATGCGACAAAAGATAACGTAGATATTATGCTAAAAATTATTCTGAATTTCCTTACATGTAATCTTCAAAAGTTGGATTCTTAGTCATATTATCTGGCGAAAACTACTAATTTTACCCTAATCGTAAACAATATTAGCCCAAATTGCATTTATTGGAAATATTTCCAATAAAACGCCAATATTGGCTAAATATTGGCAATAGGTTGGAAATATTTCCAATGAAACGCCCATATTGTACAAATATTGGCATTACATTGGCAATATTTCCAATGAAACGGTAATATTGTACAAATATTGACGTTACATTGGAAATATTTCCAATGAAACGTCTGTATTGTACAAATATTGGAATTATATTGCAAATATTTCCAATGAAACGCCAATATTGTTCAAATATCTGCGTTACATTGGAAATATTTCCAATGAAACGTCAGTATTGCACACATATTTTCATTACATTGCAAATATTCCTAATGAAACGCTAATATTGTACAAATATTGAAGTTACATTAGAAATATTTCCAATGAAACGTGTGTATTGCACAAATATTGGAATTACATTGCAAATATTTCCAATGTAACAACCATATTGTACAAATATTGGCTTGCATTGGCAATATTATCAATGAAACGTCAGTATTGCACACATATTGGCATTACATTGCAAATATTTCCAATGAAACAAAAATATTGTACAAATATTGACGTTACATTAGAAATATTTCCAATTAAACGTGTGTATTGCACAGATATTGGAATTACATTGGCAATATTTCCAATGAAACGCCAATATTGCACAAATATTGGCATTACATTGGAAATATTTCTAATGAAACACCAATATTGTGCAAATATTGACTTTACATTGGAAATATTTCCAATGAAACGTCTGTATTGCACAAATATTGGAATTACATTGCAAATATTCCGAATGAAACGCCGATATTGTACAAATATTGGTGTTGCATTTGCAATATTTCGAATGAAACGCCAATATTGTTCAAATATTTGCTTTACATTGGAAATATTTCCAATGAAACGTCAGTATTGTACAAATATTGGCATTACATTGGCAATATTTCCAATGAAACGGTAATATTGTACAAATATTGACGTTACATTGGAAATATTTCCAATGAAACGTCTGTATTGTACAAATATTGGAATTATATTGCAAATATTTCCAATGAAACGCCAATATTGTTCAAATATTTGCGTTACATTCGAAATATTTCCAATGAAACATCAGTATTGCACACATATTGTCATTACATTGCAAATATTCCTAATGAAACGCTAATATTGTACAAATATTGAAATTACATTAGAAATATTTCCAATGAAACGTGTGTATTGTTCAAATATTCGAATTACATTGCAAATATTTCCAATGAAACAACCATATTGTACAAATATTGGCTTGCATTGGCAATATTATCAATGAAACGTCAGTATTGCACACATATTGGCATTACATTGCAAATATTTCCAATGAAACAGAAATATTGTACAAATATTGACGTTACATTAGAAATATTTCCAATTAAAGGTGTGTATTGCACAGATATTGGAATTACATTGGCAATATTTCCAATGAAACGCCAATATTGCACAAATATTGGCATTACATTGGAAATATTTCTAATGAAGCACCAATATTGTGCAAATATTGACTTTACATTGGAAATATTTCCAATGAAACATCTGTATTGGACAAATATTGGAATTACATTGCAAATATTCCCAATGGAACGCCGATATTGTACAAATATTGGTGTTGCATTGGCAATATTTCGAATGAAACGCCAATATTATTCAAATATTTGCTTTACATTGGAAATATTTCAATGAAACGTCAGTATTGCACAAATATTGGCATTACATTGAAAATATTTCCAGTGAAACGCCAATATTGTACAAAAATTGGCATTGCATTGAAAATATTTGCAATCAAACGCCAATATTGTACAAATACCTGCTTTATATGGTAAATATTTACAATTAAAAGGCAATATTATATTTTTAAAAATGGTATAAAAGAGGAGAATCTTTAGTCATTAAAAAAATTGTTATAAAGAAAATGATATGAAGAAAAGATATTGTAATTTATCGACTAACATCAGTTTTGAATAAATTAATAAAACATGATAAAAGATCTGCTAGATATTAAGCTATAATTTATTCTTAATTCCCATCCACCATCTAATCGTCAAGACTTGTATTCTTAGTGATTTAGCATATTATCTGCCGAAAACTGGTAATTTCATATTTTAAAATTTTTTATAAAGGAGTAGAATTTTTAGTCATTAATAAAATATTTTGGTATAAAGTAAGACAGTATTAAAAATCTTACATTAGAAAACGGAATTTAATGATAAACTTAACAAAGTAAAAATCCCTGCCGGCTGTGCCTTCATGCGCAGGTAGATCTCGAAGTTAAGTACTAATTTCACCAACAAAAACTAAATAATGATTAGAGATAAACCCACTTTAACAATTTTATCTGGCCGCTTTTAACGAGTTTTTAATTTCATTTTATATAAGAACTGGTTTTATCAGAATCATGTTCAGGCAGTATTCAAAAATTATTTTTCCATGCTCAACAACTGGCAATTTTCTGACACATTTTCAGATTCATTTTTTGAAGGAAAAACACTAAATTTGCTGACGTGATTTTTTAAGCGACCTATGATTTTATTTTCGTTCAATTCATTAGAACTTGATATATGAACAATTATTTTCTAAGTAGGGCTACATTTTTCGTTTCCAATCTAACCGCTTCGAGAAATTCGGTTAAAAATTCCCAATTTGACATCATTATTTAAAATATATTCTACCTCTATCATAAAATCGACCGCTACGGCACATTATATAGTTTCTGAATAAGAGAACTTAACAAATGCATGCGTTTGAAAGCAATAATGAATTTAAAAATCAGTCAGAAAATAAGCAGTTTGGCTTTGAGTACACCCTTAATACGATAAACTTGTTAATATAAAAGTTGTAGATAATATTAAGAAGATATATAATAAATTCATGAGAATTTGATATCTTGTGAATCGACGAAGTTATGGATTTTTTTCTTCTTCAACTCTCCCTTTTTGTTTCCGTTTTAATTTTTTTGAAGTAAGAATTAGCCCTATCGAAAACTTGTCAATATAAAAGTTGTAGATAATATTAAGACAATTTATAATAAATTTAATTGGATTTGATATATTTAGAACTGAAGAAGTTATGAATTTTTTTTTCTCCCCAAAATCCTATTTTTTGCCCCTTGAGCCCATTTTTAGTTTTATGAAAAATCTGTCATACATAAATTTTTGTCCCATATTTCAGAAGTAATAATAACTTTATACTAAGTCGATATGTATTATAATTAGGAAGTTATGGGAATATTTCGTTTCTCACAAAACCCCTCCCTATTTCTACTCCCTTGGTCCGATTTTGCCCATAAACGAACTTGACCGAGATTTTATGACCCTTGATTTTATGTATTAATTTGGAAAAGATTTGTGCAGAATTATAGAATTATAGCTGTCCATAAAAAAGTGATACATATATATATATATATATATATATATATAAAGTTTTTTACTGGGAATGATTTTGTGTTATAGGGATCGTGATCGGTGTAGATCTGCAAACATTTTTCTGAAATTCCAACATAGGACAGATCCCAATAGGCAGTATTTCATACGAAATTCTACCTAAATTTGTGTTACTCTTCAGCTGTTATTTTTTAAAAAAGGGGAGCATGTACGGCACATACTCTTTACAGGTACGTTCGAAATTATATAAATACGTAGCACCTATACTCGTCGTTCGGTCCATCTGTCTGTCCGTCTATTTGACTGTCCGTCTGTCTGTCTGTCCGTCTGTCATCTGTCTGCCCGTATATAACAGAGCAAAAACTACCCAACCGATTGGTCAGAAACTTTAAATATATAAATGTTAAAAAGTAGAAAACCAACGTTTAAAAATGCACATATAATAAGTGAAAAGCAGCAAACAGCTGTTTCGAATATACCAGCGAGATTGTTCATCAGTGCAAGATAGGGCTAGGAACAGCGTGCTAGGAAAAGCATGGCTACCTCAGCCTTTTTATCTTAATAAACTTATGGAACTAACTATCTTGGTCGATTTCAACATCGTACAGTGGTTAAAATAATTCTTCGATTTAAAAGGTTTTGCTTCAGAAAGTTTATGATATATTTTCCTATAAAACTCCGAGGTTTCATGTTTTATATATGCAACAGGTATTGCAGTATAAGCTGGAAATTGAAAAGGGTAAGATCGATTCAAAAACGGTAGCGGCAGCATTAGCAATTCTTTTTCCGTGTGTGTATGTGTGTTCAATAGAGAGATACATTATAAATTTCTATACAAAATGTAAAACACAACATTAGATGTGATTACGGATGAATACATTATCTCTTTCATAATATATCCCAACATTTAGAAAACATCAATAGGCGATCAATATGTTATACTTTGTAATTTCGCTATCATCTGCTCTCTTCAGTATCATTGATTTACGGCCATAAATAACATTTGAGGGAAACCTAATTTCATAATGATTGTAACCTTTCAGATACAGAATGTTTCATGTTCAAAAGTTGGTAACACCCATTTACCTAATAACTTCTCAGATATGATATATTCGTGCCTACAGATTTATTAACAAATGGGATCATGAAGCATTCCGCTTGTGACTGATGTAACGTTATTAGAAAAAAGATAATTTTCCTTATATCAAAAATTTTCGCATTGTATTTTTTTTCTTCTTACACGACATAATTACATCATCTATTCTATACTAATACTATTACAATACTAATTAATCAAAAATCTGTTTTGCAGAACAAATTAAAAAATATATATATTTCTTTCCTAAATTGTTTAAACCCGAGAAGGGGCAGATATTGAGATATTTCAATCAATTCGTTCGATATTTAATGTTAAATTTTTGTAACAAATAAGTTAAACCAATTGAGCATTAAAAAATAAAAATTAAAATCATACAATATAATACTTTAAACACCTATATACTTAGATTCCGATGAAATGAAATCCAAATAAATCTTAGACATTTTTTTAAAGTTTTGTATTTTGTATGTATCTTATCATATTATGTACAATTGTCATAAACATAATGCAAAATCTGCAGTACAAATATTTACAACTTAAAAATGGAAAAAGTATAAGATTTATTTCAATTTCATTTGAACGGAATCTAAGTATATAGGTGTTTAAAGTATTATATTGTATGAATTTCATTTTTATTTTTTAATGCTCAATTGGTTTAACTTATTTGTTACAAAAATTTAACATTAAATGTAGAACGAATTGAATGAAATATCTCAATATCTGCCCCTTCTCGGGCTTAAACAATTTAGGAAATATATATATATTTTTTTAATTTGTTCTGAAAATCAGTTTTTGTTTAATATGTCAAGTTTTTTAATAACTTTTGCATTCAGAGGAACACATTTCAAAATTAATGGAGGGTACCATCATCAGGCTTTGATTTGTGCGATATCGCATCACAATTTGCGATGCAATTTACCTATGTATAATTCAAAATATTTCACCAGTACAGTAATGCAGGTTGCTGTACTTTGGTCAAAAAATTACAATCTGAACTTAAAAAGTCTGCTTGAAAATGTAATTTTTATTTCCACTATGGCGCCATATTCATATTCTTTTTAATTCTTAATAAAAGACTATTTCAGTTTCTTCAGTTTCATGTTTCACGTGAAAATCATTCAACTAAAAATATGCAAATTATTATTACGGCTTTTGAATTATTTACAACAATGAAGGAAAAATGTTAAATTTTATTAGAAAATGTCCGTTGATTCTCAATGAAAAAAGCGAAATTTTGAATTATTAAAAAAATATTTGAATAATGTAAATACAAATTAGCACATGTTACACTCTAGATTATAATCCACCTATATGCAAAGGTATTTTATGATCCGTTTTGACCCTGACGTCAGGCAAATGTTTTTACACTTTAAATTTATAATATTATATTAGAATTAGAAAAGAATTAAAAATGAGTGGCATCAGGGACAAAAGGGTGGGAAGAAAAAATGAAAAAGTTATTATCTCCATAGGCTTTTCTATGTTAAATTAACATTGAGAAGTGACACTGGAAATACCCTTGTGACTGGTGACAACACTTGTTCCAACATAGGCACTTATTTATGTCGGTGCTACTAACCCAAAGAGGGTGCAATAGCAAAAAACGTTCTAAAAATGCGATTTTTGCTTTACTGAAGGGCCTAGAAACATGAAATTTGAAATATTAGTTACTTATTAGATATAAAGAATTTCTAAGAACAGTTCTTAAACAATTCGAAATTTAAAAGGGGTGAAAATGCGCGAAAAGCGTTCTAAAAAACGTTCTAAATGGTGGTTTCTACACAATCTCAAGAAATATCAAACCGATTTAAAAAATAATGGTGTCAAAATGATGGTGATAATCCTTGCTCCAACATAGGCTATGTTTTATGTCGGTGCCACTATCCCAAAGGGGATGCAGGGGCATAAAACGTTCTAAAATGCGATTTATGCGTTACTGAAGGGCCTAGAAACATGAAATTTGAAATATTAGTTACTTATTAGATATAAAGGATTTCTAACAGCAGTTCTTAAACAATTCGAAAATTAAAAAAAGGGTGAAAATGCACAAAAAGCGCTCTAAAAACGTTCTGAATGGTGGCCTCTACACAATCTCAGGAAATACCAAACCGATTTAAAAATAGTGGTGTCAAAATGATGGTGACAACCCTTGCTCTAACATAGGCTATGTTTTATGTCGGTGCCACTACCCCAATCGGGGTGCAGGAGCAAAAAATTCTAAAAATTATTTTTGCGTTACTGAAGGGCTTAGAAATATGAAATTTGAAATATAAGTTACTTATTAGATATAATATTAGTATAGATAAAGAAGAAGAGTTCATAAACAAGATCAGTTCTTAAACAATTCGAAATTTAAAAGGGGTGATAATGCGCGAAGAGGGTTCTAAAAATTATTCTAAATGGCGATTTCAACTCAATTTTGGGAAGTATCAAATCGATTTCAAAAGTAATGGTTGTAAATTGACGGTGACAGACCTTGCTCTAACATAGGCTCTGTTTTATATTTATATCACTGCCACCTGGGGGTTTCAGGAGAAAAAAAAACGTTCTGAATCGCGGTTTTTGTGTTATGGAAGGGCCTAGAATTAAGAAATTTGGAATGGTAGTTACTTACAAGATATCAATGATCTCTAAGAACATTTCCTAAAAAAATTTAAAATGGGTGAGAATGCGCGAAAAGCGTTGTAAAAAACGTTCAAAATTGCGATTTCTATGCAATCTCAGGAAGCACTGAACCGATTTAAAATATAATGGTGTAAAAATGATGGTGACAGATATTGCTCCAAGATTTTATGTCTGTTTCCACTACACCAGAAGAGATGCATGAGCAAAAAACTTTCTAAAAATGCGATTTTTGAATTATGGAAGGATCTAGATTCATGAAATTTTGCATGGTATATATTTATTGGACATAAATTATCTCTAAGAACATTTCTTTAAAAAATTTTAATTTAAAAAGGGGTGAAAATGCACGAATAGCGGTCTAAAAACGCTCTAAATTGCGATTTCTACTCAATCTCAGGAAATACCAAACTTATTTCAAAAGTAATGGTTGCAAATTGATGGTGACAGTCCCTGCTCCAACATAGGCTGTATTTTATGTTGCTGACACTACCATCTGGGGGTTGCAAGAGAAAAACATGTTCTAATTTGCGTTTATTACACAACTGAGCGGTCTAACATTTTGAAATACGTCATGTATTTACTTACAAGATGCAGCTGCTTTCTAAGAACAGTCGAAAGAAAATTCCAAATTTAAAAGTATGAAGTGGGCGAAAAGCGTTCTAAAAACGTTCTAAATTAGAATTTTTATACAATCTTATCAAATGCCAAACCGAGTTAAAAAATAATGGGGACAAATTGTTGGTGATAGAACCTGCTCAAACCTAAGCTATATTTTATGTATGTGCAACTACCACCAGAGGGTTGCAGGAGCAAATAACTTTCTAAATTGCGATATCTGTGATACTGAAGAGGCTAGAAACGTTAAATATGGCATGGTAGTTACTTAAATAATATAAATGCCCTCGAAGGACTGTCGAAAATACATTCGAATTAAAAAGGGGTAAAGCGAAGGGGAGATGCGAAAAGCATTCTAAGAAAGTGCAAAATTACGATTTCTATGCATTTTCAGGGAATATAAACTGATTATAAAAGTAATAGTTGCGAATCAATGGTAACAGTCTCTGACCCTGCACAGGCCATATTTTACGACGATGATTCTACCACCTGGGGTTCACAGGAACAACAAACATTCTGAAAAAGGCCTTTAAAAGATTTCTAAATTACGTTTCTGTGGAATATTAGGAAATAACAAACCGATTTCAGAATTAATGTTGGCAAATTAATATTGAGAGTTCCTATTTCAACATAGCCCTTTATGTTGAGAGAGGTGGTAGGACTTGGAATTTGACATGGTTAATTTTAAGATGTAAGAAGATTGTTTCTAAAAAATTAAAAACTTCAAATGAATACTGAAATGAGCATATTAATTCCGCATAAAATTTTCAAAATATCTTCTAAATTATCATTTACTTAGTTTTATTTCTTTTTATTAATTTAAATCTCATTCCTGCATAATGCAGTGTAATAATGAAGTTTAGTCAAACTGTGTTTTAAATAGTAATATTTGAATTATTCCTAAAAGTATAATTTCTTTTGATAAAAATTAAACATATAAATATCACTTGGCATATTTCAAATATTACGCGAAGCAAAACCGCGGGGTTTGCCAGTAATATGATAAAGAAGCATAAATTGTTTATTTGTAGGAGATAAGTTCTGGAACTACCGAACCGATTCCAAAAGTACCAAAATGATGGTGTTAGTCCAACTTAGAACATAGGCTATATCTTATGTCCGTGCAACTGGCCAAAAGGGGATGCAGGAGCAAAAAACATTCTAAAAATGCTATTTTTGTGTTACCGAAGGGCCTAGAAACATGAAATTTGGAATGGTAGTAACATATAAGATACTAATGATCTCTAAGGACATTTCTTTAAAAATTCGAAATTAATAATTTAAATTAAATTTAAAAATAAAAAACCCGACTACGTAAAAAGCGAACTAATTAATTATTTCTCATCAATATGAAACTATCTTTTATATTACTTACGGAATTTTTTTTTAATTTTCTTGTATTGATAACTTTTAAGTTGTGATTAATTATTAGTTCCTATCTATAAACACTGTTTTGATGAGGCCTATAGATGTCTATGAAGGTCAGAGTTGCAGTAAAGCTAGTTATCCTACCTACACAACTTCCAGCTTGTGTAATATTTAAACGGAGCTTCTGACGGTAAAATAGTCGATGAAACATCGTCTTCATTTTGAAAGACCTATCCAATGATAGGCCATAAAATACGGTGCATAATTTTGTTTTCATCTCTAACGCCATTTTGTATTTTACGGCCGCCATTTTGAATTTATAAAAGTAAAATCTAGCCTATAACCATTGGACTGTTAAGATGAATCGATACAGACCTCATTCATTACAATCCACCCAGCCGTTGGGATACTTCGAGGGTGTAAAGAAATTCACATACCCAGATACGCGTGAAACACATAACCCTTCTTGTCAGTCGGGTAAAAAGAGGTGAAAATGCGCGAAAGGCGTTCTAAAAAACGTTCTAAGTGGCGATTTTTACGCAATTTCAGGAAGTACCAAACCGATTTCAAAAATAATGGATGCAAAATGTTGGTGTCAACCTTTGTTCCAACATAGGCTACATTTTATGCCCGTGCCACTACCCTTAAAGGGGTGCAGGAGCAAAAAAACGTTCAAAATTGCGATTTTTGTGTTATTGAAGGGCCCAGATACATGGACTTTGGCATGGTAGTTACTTATTAGATACAAACGATCTCTAAGAACATTTCTTAAAAAATTCAAAATTTAAAAGGGGTGAAAATGTGCAAAAAGCGTTCTAAAAAACGTTCTAAATGGCGATTTTTACGCAATCTCAGAAAGTACCAAACAGATTTAAAAAATAATGGTTTCAAAATGATGGTGACAACCCTTGCTCCAATATAGGCTACATTTTATGTCGGTGCCACTACCCCTAAATGGGTGCAAGAACAAAAAACTTATTGCGATTTTTGTGTTACTGAATGGCCCAGTTACATGGAATTTGGCATGGTAGTTATTTATTAGATATAAATGATCTTTAAGAACATCTCCTAAATAATTCGAAATTTAAAAGGTGTGAAAATGGACGGAAAACGTTCTAAAAAGCGTTCTAAATTGCGATTTCTACGCAATCTCAGAAAGTACCCAACCGATTTCAAAAGTAATGATTAGAAATTGATGATGACAGCCCTTGCTCCAATATAGGATGTATTTCATGTCGGCGTCACTAGTACCTTGCGGTTCCATTTTAAAAAACGTTCTAAATTTTTATTTTTGTGATACTGAAGGGGCTAACAACTGAAATTTGGCATGGTAATTACTTATGAGATGTAAATGTTCTCTGAGAAGAGTTCCTTAAAAATGTGAAATTTAAAAAGGGTGAAAATGAACGAAAAGCGTTCTAAAAATGTTCTAAATAGCGATTTTAACGGAATCTCTTTAAATATAAACAGATTTCAGAAGTAATGGTTTCGAAATGATGGTTACAGTCCCCGCTCCAACATAGCCTATATTTGACGTTGTTGTCAGTACCACCTGGAGGTTACAAGAGCAAAAAATGTTCTAAATTGCGTTTTTTGTGTCTCTGAGGGGGTCTAACATTTTAAGTTTGGAATGGTAATTACTTCAAAGATGCAAACCTGCTTTCTAAGAATTGCCGAAAGAAACTTCTAAATTTAAAAGTATGAAGTGAGCGAAAAGCGTTGTATAAGCATTCTAAATTAAGATTTTTATGCAATCGTATGAAATACGAAACCGATTTGAAACGTAATGGTTGCAAATTAATGGTGATAAAACCTGCTCAAACATAAGCTATATTTTATGTCGGTGCCACAACCCCTAGAGGGTTGCAGGAGCAAAAACTTTTTAAATTGCGATTTCTGCGGTACTGAAGAGGCTAGAAACTTTAAATATAGCACAGTAGTTACTTATAAAATAAGAATATCCTCAAAGAACAGTCGAAAATAAATTTGAAATTAAAAAGGTGTGAAGCGAAGGGAAGGAGCGAAAAGCATTCTAAAAGAGTCCTAAATTTCGATTTCTACGGAATCTCAGGAAATAATAAACCGATTACAGAAGTTATTGGTTGAGAATAAAAAATGATAGTCCCTGATCCTATACGGGCTATATTTTATGCCGGTGTCACTACCACCTGGTTGGGAGGAACAATAAAAAAGTCTTTAAAAACATCTAAATTCCGTTTTCAATAGAATATTAGGAAATACCAACCGATTTCAAGGTTAATGTTGGCAAATTAATGGTGAGAGTGTCTTTTTCAACATTTTTCGAGAGATTCTATTTCAACTCTGCTTCGGCGTTTTATGTTGGTGCCACTAACACCAGAGAGATGGTAGACTGTTAGACAAGAAGCTTGGAATTTGAGATGATGGTTAATTTTAAGATGTAAATGTGTTAAGTTGGTTTCTAAAAAATTCAAAACTTCAAATGAATACTAAAATGAGCGTATGAAATGAGCATCAAAGTCTCAAAATACTTTCTAAATTATGATTTAATTGGAATTAATTTTAGTTCTTCTTATTAATTAAGAAGAAAAGAAGAACATTTATAATTTTAATTATTTGAAGATTCTAAAATATTCATTAAAACGTATTTACTTGGGTATTTACCGCTTTTTATTGCTATTATTTCAGTCCTAAAAGTAAGATGTGCGACTAAAACACGAGGTTATTTTACAGCTTTCATTTTCTCGAAGAATACAGTGAAACAAGAAATGACTTTCCATCAGAGGAATATAATACAGGATGTCCGAGATAAAAGTATCCAAAAGTTATGGCTTATTATTATAGAACTATCCATTAGAATATAACAGACTGATTCTCTGTGGATTGGAAACCCCTCCGAGATTTTTTGGGACTCCATCATACTATCACAGAGATGTTACCGCGTTTTTGAATATGACATTTCCTGGAAGATGGATTGGAAGACGGGACCCAATTGCTTGGCCACCAAGATCTCTGGTTTTGACATAATTAGACTTTTTTGCTTGAGTATTCACTAAATCCATTGTGTATAAACAAAAAATTGCTGCAGATGAGTTAGAAGTGTATCATAGATGAGAAGTGTACTGTAGATGAGAAGAAGTGTATCATTCAAGCAATTCGTCTAATAACACCTGATATGCTACGAAACACTTGAAGAAAACTGGATTACTGTTTAGTATTACTGTTGTCATTCTACACAAGGTTCCCACATCGAAATCTATTGATATTAAAACTTGGTGAGATTTCTTTCTATTTAAATATATATATATATATATTTAATTCTAATGGGTAGTTCCGTAAAAATAGTCATAACTTTTGGATACTTTTATCCCGAACACCCGAAATTGAGGACTAAAAATGGAAGGCGCTGAAAATCTCAACGAGGAAATTTTTCAAGTGAGTGAAAAAAAGAAAAACCTATTTCTGGTGCTTACAGCGTTTTCCACTTCAGTTCTTCCGGGCTCTTAGTTCAACACTTTAGAATGCAAGTACTTAGTTTTCTACAGTTTAGTGTTTAAATACCTAATATCATAATATGTAAACATTTCGTTTATGTATTTAATATTTTTCTTCCTTGTTTAAAGATATCCCATTGATGTAAACAATAACAACATGATCAAGTTGTGCAATGGCCACTAGTCGCCGTGCCTCTTATCACTGGCACTTTCAGTGTCTCCATTTCACTTCATGTGGCACTTTCAGCATCCTCCACTTCACTTCGCGTGGCCGATTCAACCAGCGACATTTTTCTGCTCTTTTTTTTAATTTATTTCTACGAGGGTTTGCACTTCAAGTGTTCTCCTGTTTGTTAATCTTGGCATTTAAGACATTTTTTTCGTAAAAAAAAAAGATTTTCGATTTTCTGGTACTTTCAGCGTTTTCCATTTTTAGTCCTCAAGTAATAACTAAAATAAATGTTTTATACGTGCTAAAAACATTTAAAGATGAAAATTACGTCATATTTTAAACGGATTTTTTATAGCGGATTTATAAAAGCAAGAGAGACAGCGGAATTTTGTACTTAACCATACTTCTACAAAACTCCAAGTTTGCATGTTTTTATATGCATTAGTGTATGCAGTATAAGCTGATAAAGTGGAAAAGATGCAGTCGATAGAAAAATAGAAGCTGCTGCGTTAGTAACTTTTTCCTTTTAAAATACAGGGATATTTCATAAAACATTTTTTACAAAACGTGAAACGTAACATTAGATGTTAATACTGATACATAAATTAAATAGGTCACAGCGTTGAATTCAGACACTTTTCTCCGGGAGGGGTTTCTGTGGCTCCGGAGGGACATTATAGAGTTCCGGGAGGGGGGTGGGTTGCCCTTTTTGACAATTGAAAACACAAAATCTCAAATCTTCCGGGGGGACATCTCACTGCTCAGGGGGTGAAATCCCCCCCCCCGGGCCACCCCCTGAATTCAACACTGAGCTCATAAATAAAAGAATCCTATATTTTAAAAGCATCAAAATACGATCAATCTGTTATCTGTTGTAATTACGCTATCATCTGCTCTCTGCAATATACGGCTATAAATAACATTTGAGAGAACTATGCCATAATGATCATAACCTTTCAGATATAGAATGTTTTATATTCAAAAGTTGGTAATACCCATTCACGTAATGACTACTCAGATATGATATACCTACACATTTATTAACAAATGTTGTCATCCGTTGGCGACTGACGTGACGTTAATGAAAAACAGATAAATTTCCTTATGTCAAATTTTTCCCCATTCTATTTTTTTTCCTTCTTACATGACATAATTACATTATTTGTAATACTTTTATGCAAAACTGAAAGCTATTTATATATTAAGTTTGTGAATTTTTGTATTTGTCACTGAATTGGCCCATTCACTAAGTAATTTTTTTTAGTTTTGTATCTAACGGATCTAATTTTTGCACGTCGCGTCGGAAAGAATGTTACAGTTATAAATAATTTATTTTCAGAAAAAAAGAACATTTATAATTTTAATTATTTGAGCATTCTAAAATATTCATTATATCGTATTTACTTGGGTATTTATCGCATTTTATTGCTATTATTTCTGCCTGAAAAGTAGGGAGTGAGAGTAATACACGGGATTTTTTATAGCGCTCTTGAAGAGTAGAGGGAAACAAGAAATGACTTTCGATCAGAGGAATATAATATATTAATGGTTTTATACGCACGAAAAGCATTTTAAAGATGAAAATTACGTGATATTTAAAACTTTGTATTTAATTTTTTTTAATAGCGTCATTATAAAAACCGGTGAGGCAGCGGAGTTTTTTATATAGACATCTTTCTATAAAACTCAAAGTTTTCATGTTTTTATATTCATTGATGTTTACAGAGTAAGCTGAGAAAATAAAAAAGACGTAGTCGATTTAAAAATGGCATCTGCAGCGTTAGTATAGTATTTTTTCTTTTTTTTTTTTAGAACAGCGTTATACTTAATGAAATATTTTTTACAAAATATGAAACACAATATTAGATGTCAAGACTGATAAATACATTAATTAGCTCATACACAAAAAAATCCTACGTTCTAAAGGCAACAAGAGGCGATCAATCTCTTATACTTTGTAATTTCTCTATCAACTGTTCTCTACAGCATCACTGATTTATGCACATAAATAACATTTCAGAGCGACTTTAAGGCTATAATGATCATAACCTTTCAGATACAAACTGTGTTATGTTGAAAAGTTGGTAATAACCATTACCATAATAACCTCTCAGATATGAAATACCTCCACGTTTATTAACAAATGTGATTATGAAGCATTCCGTTTGCAACTGAAGGGACGTTAATGGAAAACTAATAAATTTCCTAAAACCAAAAATTAAAACATTGGTGTTTTTCCCCATACACGATATCATTACATTATTTTTAATACTTTTATACCAAATTGGAAACTTTTTGTAAGTTAAGTTTGTGAATTTACGTACTTGTCTTTGTTTTCCTTCATTCCCTCAACAACTTTTCTGGTTTGTATTTAATGAACTTTATACCTTTTTGCATATGTAAAAAAATTACTGTTAAAAATACTCTATTCGCAGAAAGTATTATATGTACCTTTAATTGTTTTAACGTTGTAAAATACTCATTTTATCATATTTACTCGCGTATTTATTGAACTTTATTGCCATTTTTTCTGTTCCAACAGATGGGGGTGCGAATAATACGCGAGGTTTTTATTTTACAGTGTTCATTTTCATGAAGAATTAGAATAGAGCAAAACGAAAAAAGACAATCTACGGAATATAATATATTAATGAATTAATAACAAAATTTAAACAAAGTGAAAAACAGTTTAAAAAGTTCGTAGATAGTCTTTTAATAAAGGGAAAATAATCCTATTTAGTTTTCAAAAACAATCTACAAAAAAATTCGAAGAAAAATTAGGATAGGGAAAAGTCCTGCATGCCTTAAATTTACACTTATGCGAAGATACAGAATCATCCTAATATATATTCAGGTTCTGTTTTTGATACAGTGTAGTTTATTTCATAATTTGTTTATGTTTAAACTTATTTAACTGTATACTCATGAATGTCTTTCTTCTAGAAATCTCAGTTTTAGCCATTCATTATCCCTTTATTAATCTTTTCTTAGAATATGAATTAGTTAATTTTAAATGCATACACTATTTGTTTTTTATGCGTTTTGAAATCAGTATATTGTATCATCAGATATGTATCACTTCTTTATTTAATTCCATTCAACAGTTATCAATTTGGTTTTCTCAATATTACTGTACATCAATGAATTAATATGGACGCTTATGCTTGTAAAAAAACGGCATTTTTTTATTCTAATAATTCTCAACAAATGACCATTTGTACTATTTCTTTCTCACCTAAAATTCATTTCATACGTTAAAAAAAACTCATTTGTTTTTCAAATTTTTAGCAAAATTCAAAGTTGGCCTATCGTTCTATTATAATCTGTTTTCAACTTTTCAATTGGAAATTAGTTATGAGAAACTTTGGCGTTTCAGAGCTTTTTTGGATTAGAAATAAAAAACAAATCCTAGCAGTTAAAATCCCAATTTTAACTTATTCATTTAACTTATTGCTAAATTATATAGGTTGTCCAAAAAAGAATGTTCCAATTTTAATGATATATTATAACAGTTTAATTTAGACTATTTACAACACATCATACCTCAAACTGAAGGTAAACTAACCTAGTTTTTCTTACAAATGTTCAATATGTGCACCTTTAGTTATACGACACACATCCACGGGACGACCAAAAGTGTCTGTACAAGATGTTGGCTGTGTCAGAGCATCTGACCTGCGTAGTCCTAAGAAATCTGTTCAGAAAGCAAATCTTGAACTTCGGTTGCCTGACCGTGTCTACGTTCCATCGCTAGCTAAATATTTGCCAGAGTTAAGACACAGAATTGAAGAGGTTATTGCTTCTATTACTCTGGACTTGTTAAACGAAGAGCGGGAAGAATTGGACTTTAGGTTGGATGTGTGCCATATAACTAAAGGTGTACATATTGGACATTTGTAAGAAAAACTAGGTTAGTTTATCTTCAATTGTATATACGATTTGTTGTAAATAGCCTACATTAAACTCTTATAATATACGATTGAAACTGGGACATTTTTTTATGAATGGCCTGTACATAGGATTGGCTAATAATTCTCAATAATATAAGCTACAACATTTGCATGGATACAATCGAAAGAAAAGTAACATAAGCAAAACAAATTCTTTCAACCCATAGTTTCAGTAGAATACATATTCGTACACTCGAAACTGAATAATTTCATTTTTTTCCTTATGTTAAGAATTGTTTCGAATATTTGCTTACTGGAACCACATTTATTTAAGGAATTTTTCCAAATTATTAGATTGCATGAGCATCAAATAGTGCAATCGGTAATGGTTTATATATATATGTGTGTACATTAGATAAAAAAAAGAGAGATTATGATAATTAAGTTTATTTATTTGAATGATCTTTCGTATTTCTGATGCTACAAAACGCTGTATATGCGTGTTTTATGGTTTGATGTCTAAATTAGAATCGATAGATTGATAGATCAATAAGCTATTTAAGGGTATACATTTCAAAATGTTTTCGTTTAATAGGTTTTTCACACGAACAGAAGTAATCAATATTAAAACGCTTGTCATAAGATCACACTTTTCGTGTACTATGGCGGAATACACACGCTCACACATATTGGCGTCGTAGAAAGTACATTACAAGAAAATTATTATTTAGAGGCATAACTAATGGGAAAGTTCTTTAAACCATAATGCAAAAAAAGCATGCATTAGAAATCGTGCTTTAAATGGAAAATTATAGAGAAAAATATGCTAATCTTTATCGATAACTTAAGTATTTAATTTTCACTAGCAGTAAAGTCAGGATCAATAAAACGATGAAATTTTTCGTTAAAGAGGAATGAAAAAAAAAGGAATACTGGAGGTGAGTGCGACACGGGGGCTAATGTAACAAGTGGACTTTATCGTAAAGTAAATTAGTTAAATGTTCAGCTGTTTATCAACAGTTAGATAAAAATGTGTATACAAGGTGTCTATAATTAAACGACCTTATTTTAAAGGGGCCCGGGGCTAAAAATTCTCAAAAAAATACAATTTTTTTATTGCCTTAAAAAAATACTGAGTTTTTAGCGTTAAATTTCGCAAACCGCATGCCTTTATCTATATTAGATTCAGAGATATACCTTTTGCCTTGAGAATCGATGCACTTTAACTTCACATTAACTGCATTTATGTAAGAATGAATTTTTTCACGATTTGTCATCTTTAAAAGAATATATCTAAAGTTCCTTGCAGGGTATATGTATGAAATTTTCAATAAAGATTTTATGCTATATTTCCAACAAATTGTCTTCAGGATTTTTAATTTTGAATGATGAATGTGAAAATATGCTAATTAATGAAAAACTGACTCATAAAAAAGCTTCATTTTTTTAATTAATTTTTTTTAATATAAAATTCATAATCAATATTTTTAAAAATCCTGAAGACAAATTAAAATGATATATTTTCTGTACACAAAAGTGTAAACATTTTGTAAATCCAGAAAATACTTTCAGAGTTATATCAAAAATTAAATATGTTTAAAGTTTTAAAATTTAAATTAAAAAAAATATTTAACATTTTTCAGATTTGTTTTACATGCAATATTATTATTATATTAAAACATATTTCAGAAAACAAATTCATAACAAAATCTCTATAAATAAAAAAGAATAGAATTTTGAGCCCCGGATTCCTTAAAGTATCTACAGACGAAACTATTGTTCAGCATGATGTGAAATTTGATGGAGGACATAATAAAGATATGGGAATTGGTTTTAGACAAAAAATACTTAGTTCAAAATTTCGCCGCCAGAGGGCGTTTTTATTGAATTACACATTTAGTATAAATTTACGATAGTTTACAAATTTTATGACCACCAAACATCTTCGACATGACGGTCATCATTTTGAGATACCATCTGGAATCGTAAGATAATATGTTCCACACTTGAACGCTGTGTGTTTTGATAGGAAATGCAAAAAGCATGTCGCAAAATGCTGTCTTTAGGATCAGGTAAAGTTAATAAATAAAATTTCTTAGCTATCATAAATGTATCCTAAATGTGTAATTCATTAAAATGTTTGGAAAGAAGATGTTTGTAAAAGACAGATTTTTTTCTCTGCTAATAATTCGCAACAAAGGACCACTTGTATTACTTCGTCTTATCTAAAATTCATACATAAACTAGTATGTTGTGGCCATCACAAAACTTTCTTCTATATAAATCACGTCAATTGAATCATTTAAATAATACAAGAAATTACGTCAATTTAGCACCCATTTATATAAAAGTATATCTGAATTTGAAGTTTGATGAAAATTCGTGCATTAGTTCTTGAGATAGAGTTATAGCGGAAATTGTGAAAAATGTAGCATAGCAGCGCCACCTATTGAGCGATTTGCACCAAAACATAAAAAGCACTAATTGATATCAAGGTATACCTGAATCTGAAATTTGATGAAAATTCGTGCATTAGTTATTCAGATAGAGCTATAGTCGAAAATCTGAAAAATGCAGCATAGCAGAGCCACCTGTTGAGAGATTATCATCAAAACATAAACAGCAGTAATTCATATGAAGGTATACATGAATCTGAAGTTTGTTGAAAATCCAAGCAGTAGTTCTTGAGATAGAGCTATTGCGGAAATCTCAAAAAATGCAGCATAGCAGCGTCACCTGTTCAGCGATTAACACCAAAATCTGTAAAATGTGAATTCCTGTCAAGGACTAACTGAATCTGAATTTTGGTGAAAATCCGTGCATTACTTCTGGAGATTGAGCGATTGTGGAAATCGTGCAAAATGATGTATAGTAACACCACCTGTTGCGCGATTTACACCAAAAACAAATCAGCTCCAATTTATATCAGGGACTAACTGGTAATTGATTTTTATTAAATTCCGTTCATTAGTTCTTGAGATGGAGCGCCCACAAAATTTGTGTCACACACAGACAGACTCACAGACAGACTGACAGAACCACAGACTCACAGACTCACAGACAGACATTTTGTAAAAAAGGGTTTTTCGGGTTCTCTGACCCCTAAAACGTGTAAATCCGTCGAAAACCGGAATTCGAAAATTTTCATGAATCCAATATTTTCTTCTTGTAAAGATAGAAGAAAATAAAAAACAATAATTTTTAGTGCAATTCAAAGATGGTCTATCGTTTCTATAACCGTTTTTCAACTTTTCAAGTTGAAATTTTTTACTAATAACTTTGGCATTTCTGAGACTTTTGCTTATCACAGAAAAAACAAATCGGAATTTGTACGTCAAACGTGGCAAATGAGGTGCGTTCGTAAAATAACTAGTTTTATAAATATTCAGATCTTGATTCAATAGCTGGTGCACTCTTATGCAAAAATGCATAAATACAAAATTTATTACGATTATATATACTAAATTCAGTAATACGCAAATAACATGACTCCATCTTAAATACGAAGTAATCACCCTCACAACCTAGAATCATTACCTATCATGGGATATCAATGAATTAATTACGTATTGGATTTAATAGAGTGAAGAAACCTTTTTTAAAAAATTTTTTAAGTTTCGATTCAATTTTCATAAAATTTGAAATGAGTCGACGAAATTCTGCAGCGATTATACGACATAATAAATTTCAAACCATTCGGTTGGGTAGTTTTGGCGCTCTTATATGCGGACAGACATTCTAGACAAGGACTATGGGTGCTACGTGTTTATATAATTACAAACGCACCTAAAAATTTAAAACAGTTAAAGTACATAATTTTAACTTATTCAATTAACTTATAGTTCGTTTATATTATAATAGTGGCTATTATTCTCAACAATATAAATTTCAAGATTTGCACGCGTAGCATCAAAAGAAAAAATCACTGCCGGCTTGGCCTACAGGCGGAGGTAGATTTCGAAGTTAAGTACTACTAATTTCACCAACAAAAACAAAATCAAGATTAGAGATATGAACACAGTTTAACAATTCTATCTGGCCGCTTTTCATGAGTTTTTATTTTCATTTTTCTGTAAGAGCTGATTTTATCAGAATCATGTTAAGGCGGCATTCAAAATTATTAAAAGTACCCATTTCCATCCCCTTGGGCCGATTTTGCTCATTTGCAATCCCTTCCGAGATATTAGCCATCTCAATGTTTTTGGTAAGTTTTGAAGACGATCCGTGCATAATTGCAACTTTTATCGTGCAGAGAAAATTTATTATATATATAAAGTTTTTAGGGGGCTGGTTTTGGCTTCCTTGGGGTCTTATAGGGAAAAGTTATGAAGGATTTTTTCAAAAGTCGCAGCATGGTAACGAATGCAATAGGTAGTATTTCTTATGAAATCTACCTAAAACTAACATAAGCTAAACAAATTCTTTTCCACCCATAGTTTCAGTCAGAGTCGGGCAAATTTGTAATCTCAATTATGCGCAGTATAATTACAAGTTAATTGCTTGTAATTGATTCTAGCTACACACATTCAAATGTAGAAATTTCGTCAAATAATAGGATGGGGGCGGTTTCGGCTACAGTGGAGCACGAATTTTTTACGCCATATAATTTTAACTATAATTAATTATATGCAATTAAATTGTAATTTCATTGCAGATAATTGTAATTACAAATTTTCCCAACTCTGGTCTTAATAGAATGCGTATTCGTACACTCGAAACTGAATATTTTCATTTTTTCCTTATGTTAACAATTGTTTTAAAATATTTGTTTATTGGAACTGCATTTATTTGACGAATGTTTCCAAATTATTAGATTGCGTGAGCATCAAGTAGTGCAATCCCTATTGAATTTTATACTATATATAATACGTTGGATAAAAAAAATAGATTATCTGAGTCAAGTTCATTTATTCTAATGATCTTTTGTATTTCTGATGCCACAAAACGTTCTATATGCGTGTTTTATAGTTTAATGTCTAAATTAGAATCAATAGATTGATAGATCAATACGCTATTTGAGGATATATATTTCAAAATGTTTTCGTTTAATAGGTTTTTAACACGAACGCAAGTAATCAATATTGGAATGCTTGTCATAAGATTACACTTTACGTGCGCTACCTCGGAAAACACATACACACATACTGACATGAAAGAAAATACATTACAAGAAAATTATTATTTAAAGGTATAACTAATGCTCTAATAATAACTAAGCTCTTTAAATATATAATGCAAATCACATGCATTAGAAATCGTGCTTTAAATGGAAAATTATAGAGCAAAATATGCTAATCTTTATCGACAATTTAAATATTTAACTTCCACGAGCCAGTACAGTCAGGATCAATAAAATGTTGAAATTTTCCGTTAAAGAAGAAATAAAAATAGTGAAGACTGGATGTTAATGTGGCACGCGGGCTATCGTAACAAGTGGATTTTGTGTACACTAAATTAGTTAAGGCGTCTCAGGACTCTTAAAATTGGATAAAATGAAAACAAAAGACCATTTTCAACATTTAGTATCTTAAAATGCATATTATATTAAAATAAAATTTTATTGGAACGAAAGTTATAAGTATGTACTTTCATTTAATGTATTTAAAAAATTGCAAGTTGGGGAATTAGCATTTATAGGGCCTCAAAATTGTCAGACATTTGACGAGCAGAAAATTGGTATAAGAGCTTACGTGGAGGATTACAAAATAAATTTTGCAACTAGAATGACAATTTTGCTGCTTACTTATACTTCAGATTGTAATAATTATCCTGAACCTAAATAAATTTGTATTTAAAGCATTTTTATATTTTTAATACAAAGTTGTATTTAGCTAAGGCAAAATTTTGAAAATTTCAACAGTATAATCACATAAAAAATATTTTTTTGAACTATAAAAAGGGAATTTTAGGTTCATTTTATACAGACTAACATGAAACATATATTTTGAAAATTGCATGAAAAAATATGTAGAAGTTTTCGAGATCTCCAGCGCATTATGCCCAAAAACGTCATTTGCAGAAAAATGACTTCAAAGTTTCTGAAACGCTGCTTCAGCTATTGAGCGGATATAATTCTAAAAGTCATAACTTCTGTTTTAATGGGAATTTCAAGGAAACAATTATATCAATATGTTCAGAAAAGATATCCCTTTAACATCTAAAAAAAATTAAAATTTAAGCTTTAAGAATCCTGAGACCTCTTAAAGGCTCAGCTGTTTGTCAATAGTTGGATAAAAATGTGTATACAGTGGGTCCATAATTTAACGACCTTATTTTAAACTGTCTACAGACGAAAATATTGTTTAGAATGCTGTGAAATTTTGTGGAGAACATAATAAATGTATGGGAATTGGTTTGAGCTAAAACAAATATTTCGAAATTTCGCTGCCTGAGGGCTTTTTTAAAAAGAATTACACATTGAGAATACATTTACGATAGTTTCCAAATTTTATTACAGTAGAAGCTCTTTCATCAGGCATTCTATGGTTCGGAATATCTTATTATTTCCGCTACTATCCCGCGTTTTTTTTTTTTTTTTTTTTTTTTTTTTTTTTTACTCTCTTTCTTGACTCGGATCGCTAACTTGCGAGCAGTTCACACAGGATAGACGTCTCTTGACCTTGAACACTACGTCGTGCTGCTGTGTGCTTAGTTTAGTTCGCTCAGTGTTTATCGTGGCTCAAATTGCGGCCTAATGGCGAAGGTGATGATCAAGATCCAAATTTTCGAAGTGATGACAAAATATAGCGCTAGATTTAGTAAAAGCCGTGCCAAACAACCCTTTCAGAGATATACCCCGTGAGGAAGTTATAGTCTGCATTGAAATCAATGACAGCGTACCAGTGGTCGAAGAAACCAGTTTCGAACTGATTATTACCAAGGGTTTTGAACCAACAAGAAGCCCAGATTCAGGTGGTGGAATCAGATGAAGAAGAAGCCGTGGTAGATGAATCTAAAGTCTCGTAAAAATGGAAACAGGCTTCTGATGCATTAGATACATTCATAAATTTTGCCGAATTGAACGAAAGCTTGAACTCTGCAGAACTCATAAATCTGTGTATATAATCTGTAACGATTTTTTGAAGAAGAAATCCGAATCGCGGAAGCAAGGTGATATCACAGACTTTTTTTAAATGTATTGTTCATGTTACTTTTCTACTACATGTACAATGTAATGTACATATAAAGTTTATATTAAATAATTGGAATTTAATTTTGTATTCTGTTTTTCCTTAATTCTCACAGTTGTTAGAATGGCGATATACAGAGCAGTATTTGTCAGATATTTATACAATTTGCGCAGGTTCATAATGTAGGTGAGCACAAAAAAGGCATTGACGTTCGATAATCCGGCAACATCGCTAATTTGGCATGGTTGTGGTCCCGAACGGGCTGGATTAAAGAGCTTCTACTGTACTACCAAACATGTTCCACAAGGCGGTCATAAATTTCATTTACCATCTGGAATCGTAAGGTAGCATGTTCCACAGTGGACTGCAAATTGTTATGATGGGAAATGCAAAGACCATGTCGTTAAATGCTGTCTTTAAGATCAGGTAAAGTTAATAAATAAAATTTCTAAAAGATCATTAATGTATGGTAAATGTGTAATTCATTAAAAAACGCCCTCTGGTGGCGAAATGCTGAACCATTTCTTTTTCGCTTAAACAAATTCCCCTCCCTTTGTTATGTGTTTTGCAAAATTTCACAACTCCATGAACAATAGTTTCGTCTGGTCACAACTTTAAAGTAGAATCGTTTAATAATGGACATCCTGTATTTAAAAGCACTTTGTCTAAAAACCGTATCTCAATTTACTTAATTTTCAAGCATTTCTTATAAATCTATCGCAAAACCGCGCAGCCCGATTACCGAATATTAATCGTTCATTTCCAACTAGTATTCCATAACAAAAATGAAACTTCATCAGTAAAAATATAATAAAATAATATAAATAAAACATAAATTTGAGAAACACGTAAGCGAACTATGTGCTTGAACTACGGAAATACTCAGAAAAAGAAGTCTGTTGTAAATAGCGAAATCTTTGTCGATTTTTTCTGTTATGAACTGCTGACATGCATCTAATACGACAATACCGCTTTTAATAAATTTAAATACTTAGAAAGAAAATCTTTCTAAAGACGAAAATATTGTAATCGAAATTTTTCCATTTCCGGTTTTTGAAAGATTTACATGTTTTAGGAGTCAGAGATCTCGAAAAATATGTTTATACAAAATGTCAGTCTGTCCTCCGTAAGTCCTTGTGTCCGTGTCGTGTGTCCTCTTTGTAACATCAAAAGTGTATGAAGTTAACATAGAATTGAACAACTTTTTTTGTGTGTGTTTTTGGCTATGGCTAGCAGGTTCTCATTGAATTTGGAAATATTGCGCAGGAAGGGGGCACTTTAATAGGGATTTTTGTGCAGTTTTCATTATTGTACCATCGAAAACTGTATGACGTTATGCATAGAATTGAACCAATTGTTTACCGCTTTAACCTTTTCAGGGGCAAAGTATTTCTGTTACTAAAATGTTAAAGTGATTGATTGACACTAGGTTTTACAAACAGATTTATTCGGAAACAAGCAAAAGTTTTTCCTCACGTTCATTACAAAGCAAAAATTTTATATAAAATATTTTGGTGTAAATGACCCATTTTTGAATAAAAATTAGGTGGGATATATTATATCCCACCGCCCTTCAAGGGGTTAATAGCTATTTTTTCCGATTTTTCATAGTTCGATTGTACATGAAACGCAGCCACTGGCAATTCGCATCCAGCTTAACCGGCCATTCTCAAGCAGCTGATTTACAACATAATCACGAAACTTATTGATTTTATTACATATTATGGTTGAGATTAACTCTCTATTACTCCGATTAGTAAAATTAAGCAGAGACTTAAGGGGTCTTGTACCTTTTAAACGCGTCGAAAATTAACGAAAAACTTCAAAGTTTGAATTCGTCTATCTTCAAAGCCTTTTTATGTATAAACATGAAAATTTGGATATTGATTAAAGAGATTGTGCTTTGTAATATGCTGCCATTAGAAATTTGTTAACCCTTTACAGAATTTGCGTATTGTTGAAATCAAAATAGCTCTTTTTTTACCCCATAAGTCATTGCGCGCATGATATATTGAGAAAGTATGTATGGATTGGCATGAAAATCGCTGAACATACTAAACATATATGTGTGTCTAAAATGATCCACTCTTAGGCTAAAATTATTTCATTAACTATAAAAAAAAAAATATTTCGTAAAAAAAAAAAAAAAAATTTTGTATTTTTAATGAATAAAAATAGTCATAACTAAAAATATTACCATTTTAAATACTTAAAAGTAGATCATTTTAAACACATATATTCGTTTAGTGTATTTACGAAATTTCATGACAATCCATACATACTTTCTCAAGATATCATGCGCGCAATGACTTATGGGGTAAAAAAAGAGATATTTTGATTTCAACAATACACAAATTCTGTAAAGGGTTAATAAATTTCTGTTAGTAGCAAATTACAAAGCACAATCTGTTTAATCAATATCCAAAATTTCATGTTTATACATTAAAAGGTTTTGAAGATAGACTAATTCAAACTTCGAAGATTTTCATTAATTTTCGACGCGTTTAAAAGGTACAAGACCCCTTAAGGGTACAGTGGACTTTCAAAATAGCAAAAAATCATCAAAATGTCGAATTTTCACTTTTAGCATAATAACAATATATGATCTTCCTGCTATTGAACGCAAAAAGAATTTTTCGATTTGGACTATTTTTACTGGAGTTATAAGTTTTTTTTGTTCAATCAGCTGATTCTGCCACGCCCCTTTGTTTACTTTTCCGTCAATTTGCAGCTGTAAAATTTAGCCTAGTTTTTCGTTTGACCTGACTCAATGTTATTATTTTAAACTCAATATTATTTATTTTGTGATTTCGCAAAATAATAACTTTAACTGAATCTTTTAGCGTTTATTTACAATGTATTTAGAACGAATTGCATGTTGTTACTAATCTTTTTAGTGTAAAATATAATTAAAAAAACCAAAAAAAAAAAAAAAAACAGTAAGTCTTTAAATTTATTACTAAGTATTTAAAACTTCAACTTTTATCTTTTCTTTTAGCGTTTGTTTACCTTGTACAGATACACAATTTTTTTTTCGACTGTATTTACTGGAGTACTGAATTTTTAGAAGTGACACATTTTCACACATCTTTCACAGTCACACATCGTCGAATTCACACATTTTATGTGCATTTATCATAAAAACATAAAGAACTTACATATAATCTAGAAATGACATTATATCCCTTATATGTAACTCAAACTGTGTCAGTAGGAAAATATTAAGCAATTATAGCCATTGTATTTACTAAAACCTGTTTTCCTCAGAATGAATATTTTCGTCGTTTTCCTGATTTCAAAATGTTCCATGCGCATTACGTTATGCCCAATTTTCCTGATTTTTTTTCAATACTCTCTATATATGTGTTAACAAATTTTACTAAAAATAAACTTGTTTAGAGGCATTTAAATTTTTTAATTTTCTATTATATAGAATTTTTAATGAATTTTTAACAAAAAAATAAGTTACAATAATTTTTTTCAATGTTTTAGAGGTAGTATGCTAAAACTTTCTACTAACATTTATTTGTATGTATGAAATGGCTATTATGGAAAAGTATTGTACACATATTTGAAAACTGGATGCGCATGGAGCATTTTGAAATATTGCCAATTTTAAAAAAAAAAATAATTTTCTGTATCTCAAGAACTATTGAATATATTTTAACAAAAATTTGTAAAATAAGTTATATTTATACTATGAATAGTTCCAGAAATTTTTTAAAAAATTCATTGGAAATTAAAAAAATTAGGTTTGAGTACCTAATTTTTTCTGTACCCTTAAGAGGAAAATCAAAGTTGGTGTGAATTTGAATTAATGACACTGAAGGATTAACATGTGTAATAACTTTTTGAAATATTAACATGCATGAGGAAGAAGAAAGTTTTGGGATTGGCACATCCGACTAAGTTGCTGAATGAATTGTTGACATAGCTGCAAAGCTCCCAATAATTTTCCACAATATGTGGATTAATTTGACCCAGGTTAACCAAATTTCGAACCAGAAAATTTATTTTAAGCATCTTTGTTTATTTAATTATAAATTTCTATGTACAGCCTTTTAAATTTCATTTCTTATAAAAAAAAAATAATAAAAAAATAAATAAATAAAAAAAAAAAAATAAGTAAAAAAAATCTGGTTCGAAACATATTAAACCTGGGTCAAATTAATCCTCATGTTAGGGGAAATTAGATTAAGGTTGGCACCTATATGTTCATATCTTTCATATAACAAGTAAAAATTAAATTTGAAACCCGACTGCGTGAAAAGTGAACTAATTATTTATTTCTCATCAATGTGAAACTATTTTTTATATTACTTACCTATTTTTTTATTTTTTTATATTGATGACTTTTAAGTTGTGTTTAATTTTTTGTTCCTATCTATAAACATTATTTTGATGAGGCATATAATGCCTATGGGTCTATGAAGGTTTGAGTTACAGTTAAGCTAGAGATCCTACCTACATAACTTTCAGGTTGTGTAATATTTAAACGGAGCTTCTGACTGTAAAATAGTCTATGAAGCATCGTCTTCATTTTGAAAGTCCTATCCAATTATATGCCACTCAATATGATGCTTATTTTTTTTTCGTCTCTACTGCAGTTTTGTATTTTACGGCCGTCCTTTTGGAATTTATGAAAACAAAACCTAGCCTATAACCATATAACGGCTAATACGAATCGATAGAGATCCAATTCATTAAAATTCATCCAGCCGTTGGGATGTTTCGAGGGTATAAAGGAATCCACATTCATACCTAGATACGCGTCAAACACATAACCCTTCTTAGCAGTCGGGTAAAAATGTTTTATAGTGTTGTTAGTGGGTAATCTAAAAATATATATATTAAATTTAAAAATTCTAGTACAGTTTTTAATTATAATTAACGATTTTCACCTATGTTCTGTTACCAGGAAGCCCGGGTTGAATCCCCTAGTCTATATAATAAAGTCTATACAATAAAAGACAAGAATCTATATAACAAAGCCCTTGCGTAGCGCTGACGTCATTTTCTCGGTGGCACCATAAAACGATTAAATTTATCTTTTACTGGAATTTTTAAACTTCTAAACAAGCATATTTTTAATTTTTAAACCGTCGAATAGCGAAAAAAAGCCACTTTTAAATGCAATATTTTTAAAACGTTGTCGCAATTTGTTTGAAAACTGTATCGCAGCTTACTCACTTCTTATGGTTTTTAAATTTTTTTTTCAAGCATGATTTTTTTAATCGATCTCTATCGCGTGCAGACGATTGTGAAAGATAAATATTTTTTAACTAAAATTAATATACATAATTCAGCATTTGTTTCCGACTTATATTTCATTTATTATTTCATAGGCAAATTAAAACATCACAATCTATACTAATAAAAGAACAAATCGCTCTGTCTGTGTGTCTGCGTGTCTGTCTGTGTGTGATGGCTAGCAAAATCTACGCCACGTGCGAGGTTAAAAAATTTTGTGAAAAGAGTCCAAGGCCTCTCCTAATGCACGAGATCCTCAGAATTTTAATATTCTAATTAAAAGCTGGGTAATTAATTAATATTTGGACATCCCTCCCATGAAAAAGTAGCTATTTCATCTCCAGTCATGAACGCGCAAGCCCAGTACGCATCCCTATGAAATTGAATGTAAATTTCGACTGTCTTCACAAGTCGTTTTGATGCGTTCGGTAAATCGTGAGCCTGCCAAACATGAGGTCCTGGTGTCGGTACTCGGGAGGAACAATGATGAAATTTTCTGTTTGTAAATAAAAGAAATTTCATTTTTTTTCTCAGAAATTTTATGCATCTCATTTATATGCGTACTCTTTTTTTTATTTATAAGAAAATAAAAATAAATTTTCAATTTCTAAATATATGCAGACGAATTGCGTCATTTATTTTTATCAAATTAGTGAAAGAAATAGTACACTACAAAATGTGTATTATTATATGTATATTTTTTAAATAGTGGTGCGAACGGAATACAAAAATAGTATAGCCAGCAGCAGCCCTGCAATCTTCAACTTCAGAGAATCAGAAAATATAGATCTTAAATTCTTTTAAAACAATCAAAACATCTCAGAAAAAATATTTATCAAATTAGTGAAAAAAATATATTATTTTATTGAATTTTCTGTTTATAAATAAAAGAAATTTCTTTTTTTTTTCTGAAATTTTAAGGATTACATTCATATGTATGTTCATTTATATGCGAGCTCATTTTTATTTATAAGAAAATAAAAATAAATTTTCAGTTTCTAAATATATGCAGACGATTTGTGTCATTTATATTTATCAAATTAGTGGATCCTTTTTCCATTTAGTTAGTCTCACGTTTTTACATTCCAATTTAGATCCCGAGGCCCCTTGCACTTTTTTGTGAGCGAAGAATTTTTCACCCCCCTCATTTTCTCACCTTCTCAGTACATAATTTTAAAGTTGAGTCTTGGACTCTTCTTGAAGGTTCAGCACCTCAAATTTTTACTGGGGCCCTAGGGCCGTTTTTTAATTCTTCATTTCTTTTTTGCATTTCTTTAAAATATTATTATAACGAATAATTCATACCCTACGCTTAATTTTGACTAATTGAAGACCTAACGCGCTAAGAACTAAGCCCATTTTAACGTGTTTTTATGTTAGGCCCTTGTTTTTAACTATCAGTGGGCCCCTTTTGGGCCCCCTACTATAGCTTATTTAAAAATGGTCCGATTCACTGGCTTTTTTAACAACTTCTTGGGCCTTCCAGATACTACATGAACGGCAAAAAAATTTCTCAGACTTCAGCTACTACCAATTTTGAATATTAATCGCCTTCTTTTGGCCCTTGGTGCAGCTCCTTTAAAAATGATCGGAATTGCTTGCAATGTTCTTTAACATATTTCTAGCATATTCTGGCTACTTTAAAATCTACTAAAATGTATCTTTATACGCAACTGCATGCTACTTAAGTCCCTGCCACCTAGGGGCTCGTTACAGGGCCCTTTAAATTTTTTGCACCATAAAATTATTAATAAATTGCTTCCTCTTCATGCGATATTCATTTTTGGAACCCTTTTTCAATTTAGTTATTCTCCCGTTTCTTTATTCCAGTTAAAATCATGGGGCACCTTACTGTTCCATAGGGCCAGGTCTGGGGCCTTTTGCCCGTTTTGTGCGGCATGCATTTTTCACAATCTAATTTTCTTGCATTCTCAATGCAAAATTTTAAAGTTGAGTCTTGCAGTCTTCTCCCCAGACCAACACCCTTTTATTTTTACTGGACCCTAGGACCCTGTTTTAAGCATTTCCCCGCATTTTTTGCGCATTTTTTAAAAATTTTGTTCTAATGATTAATTCATACACTATGCTTTATTTTGACTAATTGAAGATCTAAAGTGCTAAGAACTTAGGTCTTTTAACAAGTTTTCATGTTAGGGCCCTGCTCTTTACTATCAGTTGTCCCCCTTTGGGCCCTTTGTTATAGGTCCCTTAAAAACAGTCCGATTCCCTAGCTTCTTTCTTTAAAACAATTTCTTAAGTCTTCCATCTACTACATAAATAAGAAAAAAAAATCCTAGACTGCAACTACAACCAATTTTGAATAGTAATCTGCTTCTCGGGGCCTTTGTTGCAGCTACTTTAAAAACTATCCAATTTTATTAAAATTTTCTTTAACATAAGTTCAGCGTCCGCCAGCTACTTTAAAACTAAAAAAAAAAAAAAAAAAAAAATTCTTATACCCAACTACATTCCAGTTAACACCCTGGCCCCGAGGGTCCGGTCTTTATTTTATAATTCAGCTACCACTTTTTTCAAACATTAATCTCCTTTTTCAGCATCAACTTACGTTTCCAAACTACAGCCGTAAATTAAAAATCGCGTTACTTTAAGGGTATCTTTAGATAAGGGATTTCATCCGTTGATTAAATATCGTGTTAATGTTAAACGTAATTGGTGAAACTTACAAGAAGTGGCATTTTCCACCGCTTGGGGGCGGATTCCTTTCTCGGATTCTAAGGAAACAATTTCAACGGGATTTTGTTCATTGAACTTATATTACAAATCGGCTACTTTCTGCATTATTAAATTTTACCTTAGACTTCAGTTACCAACATTTTCTAACATTAATGATGCATTCTTTTTTATTATTATTACTAGGCGGTTTGGCTCAGTCAACTTGGTTTTCGATTTTCTCCGGCACGTGCGGTGCACTTCAGGTACATGTAGCCCTTTGTAACGGGGAACCAGGTTACAGGTTCGTTCGGAAAGAAGTTTGTAGGGAACACTGTAGACGCTGCGGAAGGCAATGCAGTCCTCGGAAATTAGGTTCATGTAAAAGAATTTCAAATGATATGAAATCATACAAAATTCAGTTTTGTTTACGGTTATTATTTACGGACCCCAGGCAATGCCGGGTGGGTCTGCTAGTATATAAATAAATCATGAAATATTTTTAAAAAGCAAAAATTTAAGTAATGCAATCGAAATCCGCTCTTAAGGGGACAGTTCACCTCAAAATTGGTCCAAATGTCGATTTTTTAATATTAAATAAAAGCCCGTTTAATTGTGTATATTTTGACACATTATTTTTATCCATACAGTACTTATATCGAGATATAGTGTAAATTTTGTTAATACAACTAGCGCAATTCCCCACACAAATGAAAACTTTGAACGTCTTTTTCTACATGTACATATTTTCTTCACTTGCATGTTTTAAAAATCCTAAGACTTTTTTTTTGTACTTGAGATAGAGGTTTAAAATTTTTTATACATGACCTTTACTATATATGTAATAAATATGCGTATGAAATTAGAATTCAGGTTCTTTGTTATTTAAAAAAAATAAATAAAAGTATATGAAGATGTGTTAGATCTTATCAATTTATACTATATGTATCAGTAATAAAATTATATTAAATGTAATATTGGATCTATCTAAAAATCCATACGAAGTCTTGTGTAATACATATTTGAGAATCTTAAAGAAAAAATTGGGCAAAAATATTAATATTTAAAAAAGTAGTAGGGATTTTTAAAAAATTAAACATAAAAAAAATTAAATATGCAGTTAATTTTTTTTAAATGTACGTCTTTTTTTAATAATGAAATGCAGTGAGTTCACCATTTGAACCATATTTTTAAAATAAAAAAAATTGTTGAACAAGTAAACTGTCCCCTTAAACCCCTGAAATTATCAGAATCAAAAAGGCTCTTGGAACCCATATAGCACATTTGACAGGATATCCTCAGGAAGCTTGACAATAAAGCACTATTATCCCCCAGGCATCTTGCAGGATGCAGAAAAATGTGATCAGGAGCCTCTCAGGAACAGAAAATGTCCGCCTTATAGCATCCTGGTTCCTCCCGAGGAGGTTCTGGGGAAGATTTTAGGAAGTGATATTGGAGAAATTTGGGGAATTTCAAGGTCACTTAATGTGCTTAAGAAATTTCAAAGTTATGATTATTCGACGTAATATAAAAAGTATTTAATTACTTTAGAAATAAATACACAAAATATCTTTTAACCCGTAACTGGAGAAGGGAATCAAAATGACTCCGCATTGTTCTTTGGCTCTGATTATCACGTGGTTTTTCTCCTTGAATAAAATCATCTCCTCGTTACTGTCAAGTAGTTCTTTTATCATTACATGATTTCCAGAATATATTGTGTTTCCAAAATAAATTTCAAAGCTGTTTACAAAAGAAAAAAAAGAAAAAGAACATTAGAGTCTTTTTGACTCTACGTCTCTGATCGCGTAAGGAAATTCATGTCTCCAGTTACGGGTTAAGAATGCACATTAATTAGACGGTATGGACACACTTATTAACCTCGTACACGGAATCAAAGGACGACATTTCATGGAAGCAATTCTCTTACTTTTCCGCCTTCGGGAACACGGGAGCCTACGGTAGCCCTGGGTACTCACGAATACTGGGCACGCGATCCACCGATCATGCTACAGAACCGTTGAACAAGAACCGTTTGTAAGGTATTCATGCATTTCTTACTCCTATTATGAAAGTCAGTAAATAGAAAACATACATATTTTTTATCCTTCGTATACCAGGAATTATGTATCTTTTATTGCAAATAAAACTGCATAGCCTTTGATATATATTAGATACAATTTTAAATTTATAACTAAAAAAGGGTATCAATAATTATTTAAGATAACATAAATGTGTTTTAATTTTCAAATTCCTAAATGAAACAAAAGTTTATAATATGAACATTTTAACCAAAATAAACAAATAAATAAATAAAATAAAATAATATAAAATAAAATAAAATAAAATAAAAAAACGACGGCTTAGATGTCTTATTATCCCGGGGTCCGCCATCTTGAATTTTTTTCTTGCATGAAAAGTCCTTTTTCGCCAAGTAGTAAATGTCGCCAATGCTTAAATACTGTTGATAGATTAATATAATATTGAAAAACCTGGAGTGTAATAATTATAACTATTAATTAAAAAACAATTTTTAATTCACACCAAGAAAAAATCCAAGATGGCGGACCCCGGGATAATAAGACATCTGTTCCAAAACGACTTCAGTGAAATATTTTTATTTGTTTATTTTGATTTTTGATTTTAGTTCAATTTCTAAAAAAGTATTTAACCAATTTTGATGAAATTTAAATGGGTCATATGCGATATTATCTTCTTTAAATAATAATAAAGAAACCATAAGAATCGGTCGCATAGTTTTGAAGAAATTGGTAAATACACATACACACACACACATCTATATATGGGGCATTCTCACAATCTTTTGACTTTTGGGGAAAAAATCTGACAAAATTGAACTTGCTAAAATAACATTTTAATCTGATAGACGATTGCCTTAATGATTCAAAATGAAGAAAAAATGGTCAGCAGCAAAAAATCTTTTATTTAACTGAGGTTTAAGTTAAACTTGCGAGTTTAATTTTCCTTATCTTTTACCATTATAACTTTCTATTTTCTTCTAAATTTTTACTTATAATGAATTTGCATAGTACCCACAGGACATTCAAATAAGAAATAATAACAATGTAGTATATTTAGTGCAAAATTTTGATATGACATTGTCTTAAAAAGGTGTTAAAGAAAGGACGGTAAGGTTAAAAAAAGGGACGGTATAGAAAAAAAGGGACGAAATGCGGAAAAAAAGGGACGGTAAGGATAGAACGGTAAGGAAAATTACCACCTATTTTAGGCAAATAATGTTGAGACTAAGTGGTAGCCATAATGTTCATTGATTTTTAGAAACAGTTATTTACATTGGATTAAATTTAAAAAGAAATTAAATTACCTCGAAAAGTGCAGGAATAAATCTTGGGGATGGTAAGACTACTAATGAAGCCACGATCTTGAAATTGATATTTAAATGCTGATTTAAATTATGCAGTAAATTTCCTGTCAAAGAATTTTTGATATTCTTTCTCTAGCATACTTCTGCATGATAAAAAACTTGAAAGAAATTCTGTGGCTGCATCTGAAGTGATTTTCTCTATATGTTTAGCAAGAGGGACGGTAAGGATAAAAAAAAACCCAGGGACAGAGTTAAAAAAATAATATCAACCGTAAAAATGTGTGCAGGTTAATTTTTTGCTACATACTTATATAAAACAATTGTCCCAATTTCGGAAAAAAATCACATCGAATTACTTTTATTGAAACAATTTTATACAGACAGCTCCAAACTTAAA